>CP125975.1:538191029-538285387 GCA_030063025.1 Avena longiglumis
AAGGAAAGTGTGCAACTATGGAACAAGTGTGAATAGAGAATTGAAGAACAGTGATCTAATGGAAGTACTAGCCTGGTTTAACAAGAAACAAGCTGAAAACCCAGGCTTTTACTACTCATTGGAACTTGATGCTGAAAACAAAGTTAGGAGTGTTTTCTGGTCAGATGCAAGATCGAGGCAATATTATGATTTGTATGGTGACTGTGTTAGTTTTGACACAACATTCCTGACAAACAAGTACAACTTACCATTTGCACCTTTTGTTGGAATCTCTCCACATGGAAAAACATATCTATTCGCATGCGCCTTCATCGTGAATGAGACAGCAAAAAACATTGAAATGGTTGTTCAAAGAGTTTGAGACCTGCATGGGAGGCAAACATCCAAAATCAATTATTACTGATCAAGACAGGGGCATGGAAGCTGCAATTAATGATGTTTTTCCTGATGCAATACACAGAACATGCTTTTTCCATGTGAAAAAAAAGTGTGATGACAAAAATGGGCCAACATTTCAAGAAAATGAAGGGTTATGGGAAGAAATGCAAGATATAATAGACAACTCATTGACAGTTCAAGAGTTTTAAACACTATGGATGGCTATGATTGAAGAACACAAGGTGGAAGGTGTAAAAATCTTTAATGACATGTGGGCATCGAGAAAGAAGTATGTACCAGTATACTTCAATAAGAGCTTCTTCCCATTCATCCAAACAACGCCAAGGAGTGAGGGAACAAATGCTTTGTTCAAGAAAGGAGTGGGTGCACAGTTCAGCATGACAAGCTTTCTAAGAGAGTATCAGAGAATTTTGGACACTATCCATGCAAGAGAGGATGAACTTAACCATAATGCATCAAACAAGACAGTGCCACCTACAAAATTTTGTACTAAATACTACATAGAAAGACAAGCTCATGACCTCTACAACTTGGCAATATTTAGAAAATTCCAACACATACTGAATGATGTTACAAGGCTGCACATTAGAGAGGACACAGAAAGAAAGATTTATGTGGTATTTCAAGCACCCAACTATCCAGTCAAAGAACACATACAAAGAAACTTCATAGTGCAAGTAAATTTGGAAAATGAAGAGTATTCATGTATATGTTGTAGGTTTGAAAAAGATGGCATCCTATGCTCGCACATTTTGAAAGTGATGCTACACCTTGAAGTGGATAAGATACCGGAGAAGTACATCATTGAAAGATGGAGAAAGCGGGAAAAGAAACTGAGGTACTACACCCACAGAAATTGACAATGACTGCCTTAGATACAACTTACTATCAAGAAGATTGACTCAAACAACTTCAAAAGGATCAAAGAGCAGGGAAAAATGTCAGTATTTGCTAGAACAAGCTCAAAGAATAGAGGACCACATGGATGCTATGGATAGGACTACCGAAAACACTGATGAGATACAGCCAAATGCTCAGCAAACTTCAACAAGGACAATATCAAACTTATTTAATGCATCACTTCAAGAGGGTACCAGTTCCACTATTGAAATCCTTAACCCTGATCATGCTCATACAAAAGGACACCCAAGGATTTTGACAATAAAAGAGAAGATAAAGGCAAATAAGTTTTATAAGTGCAGCCACTGTGGTAGTACTCAACACACGAAGAAGAACTGCAAACAAGCACCTAGTCTACAACTTGCGAAACCTAAAAGGACAAGAAAATCAAAACCTGCGAGCAATGTAGCAAAAATAGACTTAAAAGAGAATAACTACATTACGTAAAAATTAAATAACAACGCATTTTAACTACAAATTGTTTTTTTTTGCTTGCAGGAATAGACTCTCCAGCAAAGAAAATAGCGAAGAAAGGGGACACAAACAAGACAGGAACTCAATCAAATCAATATATCCCAAATCCATGTAGCGAAGAAGCGTCTACAACAACGTTGTAGTTGTCAAAAAAACAGGAAATGTATTTGTTATGACCACCATTAAGTGTAATAATGAGCAAAAATGATACAACTGTGCTTGTGCTTGTATCGGGACAAATCTTATTTATTCATGTTGAAAAAATGTTATCATGCATGTTATATTGTGCTACATACAAACCTGATGCTGTATACATCACTTTTTAAAAAATAAAAACGATCCATTGAAAAGAAATAATGAGGATTCAACAAAAAATAAGGAGATAGATAGCACCTGGATGCTAGCCATCATCTACCAGATGAATATACAATAAGAAAAAGTGCATCAGGGAGAAACATGAAGTGATAAACTAAAGAAAAGAAGGATTGAAAAAATTAAAATCAGTGGTTCCTCCTCCTTTACCCGGGCTTGGAACCGGCTATCCAAATTGTTGGATAGGCGGAGTTCCCCACAAAAAAACCTTCCCCGCAAATAGAGAAAACACATAGGACTCAGAAAAAGAAAAAAAACTTGACACTTAAAGACTGAAATATTTAAACAAGGAAAATTTGACAAGTAAAAGAATTAGTGACAGATAAACTAATTTACTTAATACCGATAAACTGAAGAAAGGGGACTAGAATGAAAACAAGAAAGGCTGAAGATTGCGACACTGAGAATTAAGAGACTAAAGAAAGAAAATGAGGCAATAAGATACTAAGATACTAACTAGAAAAATAAAATGTTGATCATCATTATAGTTCCATTTCAGTCACTATTTTTTTAGTTCCATTTCTTATGTCACCTTTTCTTAAGTATTTTAGTTTTTTAGTTACTAATTATTTAGGTTTTCATTCTTTCATTATATTTGATCATCATTTTCTTCAGTCTCTGCACCTTTTTTAAAGTTTCAAGTCATCTCTTTCTAGTCCCTTTTCTTTAGTCTTTCAATGTTAATTATTTGAGTTTTCCGGTCACGAATTTGTTGGCTTTTCATTCTTTTATTAGATTTGATCACCGTTTTCCTTTTTTTTCAGTTTTGAGTCACTCTCTATTTAGACCATTTTCTTCATTCTTTTAGTACTAAGTATTTCAGTCACAAATTCCTCGTCTTTTCATTATTTCATTACTTCGATCGTGTTTTCTTTAGTCTGCCTTTTTTCCAGTTTTCATCACTCTTTGTTTAGTCCCTTCTCTTCAGTCTTTCGGCATTAAGTTTCTCAGTTATTCATTTCCACATTCATCTGCACTCATTCTTTCATTAATCTATTTATCCTTTTCTTTAACCAAGGTTTCATTCTCCGTTGTTCATGAGTTCCTCATTTATTTTACTGTTTACCAACTCTAAATTTCTTCACGATCTATATTTTAGTTAGTTTGCAGTCTCTTAGAGTTTGTTTAGTATCTTTTCACTCTAAAATCGCAATGTTCAGTATCTCTTCATTCTAAAATCGCAAACGGGTTTCGACAAATTCAAGGACTTGACTATGATGAGACTTTCTCACCAGTAGAGAAGCTAAAGTCTGTGAGGATTATGTTAGCAATCGCTGCATATTATGATTATGAGATATGGCAGATGGATGTCAAAACAGCGTTCCTCAATGGAGACATTGATGAAGAGTTGTATATGATGCAACCCAAAGGTTTTGTCGATCCTAAAGATGCTAACAAGGTATGCAAACTTCAACGTTCCATATATGGATTGAAGCAAGCATCCCGAAGTTGAAATCAATGTTTTGATAAGGTAATCAAAAGTTTTGGTTTTATACAAACTTATGGAGAAGCTTGTATTTACAAGAAAGTGAGTGGGAGCTCTGTAGCATTCTTAATACTATATGTAGATGACATATTGTTGATTGGGAATTATGTAGACCTTCTTAATAGTGTCAAGGAATATTTGAATAATAGTTTTCAATGAAGGATCTTGGCGAAGCAGCTTACATATTAGGCATAAAGATTTATAGAGATAGATCGAGATGCCTAATATCATTGTCACAAAGTACATACTTGGACAAAGTTCTAAAGAGGTTTGGAATGGAAGATAGCAAGAAAGGGTTCTTGCCCATGTTGCCCAATACGACCTTGAGTAAAACTCAAAGTCCAAAGAACGGAAGATAGAGAAAGGATGAGTAAGACTACCTATGCCTCCCATAGGATCTCTAATGTATGCCATGCTATGTACTAGACCCGACATTGCATATGTTAGTTTAACTAGCATATATCAAAGTGATCCAGAGTGGATCATTGGACAATGATCAAAAACATCCCTAAGTACTTGAGAAGAACTAAGGATATGGTTCTTTCTTATGGAGGTGATGAACAGCTCGTTGTTAATGGTTACACCGATGCTAGTTGGAATACCGATCCGGATGATTCTAAATCACAATCTGGATACGTATTTACTTTGAATGGTGCAGCAGTTAGCTGGAGGAGTGCAAAGCAAAGTGTTGTGGCGAGATCTTCAACTGAATCAGAATACATAGCTGCTTCGGAGGCTTCACAAGAAGCGATATGGATGAAAGAGTTCATTACAGAGCTGGGTGTGTGTGGCATCCCGCAAAAACCACTACTAGAAAATCGCGTTGAATTTGTGCATTGCATCGTCATCATCATGCATTGTTTGCCTAAAACTATTTTTTCGCAAAGCCCGGTTTGTTTTCCAAACGCCCCATCTTAATTAAAACGCAAAACCGGGTCTCTTGAATATTTTGTTTTGGATGCTTTCGGTTTGCAAACGGCCCGTTTAAACAAATAAAATGTTTAATTATTTTTATTGGGGCAGTCAAACGGGCCGAATGACCCGAACGACCACCCCAGAAAAATACAAACGGTCTACACCTAAATCCTACAGCTACCAACTAACCTACCCAGCCCTCCCCTCCACATCACCCCATCCTATCAGTGTTCGCCACGTCACCTTGCCCCAACCCCCACCCAACCAGAGGCAGCCACCTCACCTCACCCCCTCTCTCTCCTCTCTCTCACACCCTGCCTCCACCAACCACACACGCACGCACGCACTCACACAGCACACACGCCCGCACACCGCATCGCACGCACCCCGCAGCGGCCACACGCAACCACCCCACCGACAACCTCCCCACCTGACGCTCCCGTGACCGCCCACCCCAGCCCCGCGCCCACGCTCTCCTCCTCCTCCTCCTCCTCCTCCCTTCCGACCATCCCGGCCGTCCCCAACCCAGGGCGCCCTCACCGCCTCCTCCCATGCTCCTCCTCACGGCACGCCCGGCCTCCATGCCACCTTCACTTGTCCCGTCCCCCGCCAGCCTCCGCCTCGCTCCGCGGCCGCCTCCAACCTCCGCTGGGCCACGCTGACGGCCGGCCGTCTCCCCTCCTGCGGCCGCTGCTTCACCCTCCGCCGCCTCCTGTCGCCACTCAAGTTCCCCGTCGCCTCCTCCCGCCCCGCGAGCCGCACCCTCGTCGCCTTCGGCCCGCCAGCCGCCCGCCGCCTGCCGCCTCGCCCACTCCGCCCTTCTCCACTGGCGCTTCATGTATACGCCAGCCGCCGCCCGGCCGGCCCGCGGCCTCGCTCGCCACGCCACGCCGCCAGCGCCCACTCACCCTCGCGCTGCTTCGCCGCCCCGTTGCTCTCCCGGCCGCTCCTGCCTGCCGCGCGCCCCGCCGCCGCCTGGCCGCCTCCCAACCGCGCCGCCCTTCGCCCTCTCTCGCCTCACGCTTCCGCCTCGAGGGCCTGCCTGACGTCGCCCGGCTGCATCAAGCTCCATCGCGTGTGTCGTGTCCCTGTTGAGGAGTCCTGTAGCTTCCGCGTCGCCTTCGAGTCATGCTGGTTTTTCCCTTGGCATGGATGACAGGATCCCTTGAGGATGGTGCGAGACCGAGACGATGACTACGCATCGAGATGTTCCGCAACCTCCGCAAGAACATCGTGTTTCCACCAGGGTATCGCGAGGATCCTGGACACCGAGACCCGCGAAGACCGATCCCAGCATCCGAGACCCCGAAGACCAAACCAAACCCGATGGCTCGACATGATCTTCCCTAGAGGACGCCAAGATCGCCACGGAAAGGCAAGCTCTCCAACCCGGTTGCGCCAAGTGTTTCTTCCCGGACCCGAGGATCAAGCCTCGACACCCCGAACCGGAGCCGCGCCAAGATCTCCGATCCCTCGATCCGAAGACCGATCCGAAACCACGAGTGCAAGCGACCGGATCTCCGCAGCAGCGACAAGTCCGACCAGCCGGACCCGGAAGATCCCACGCAACGACAAAACGACACCGCCGGAAGAACCCGATACCAAGGCCAACCAAGTCCTTCCGGAATCCGAGAACGCTCAAGACCGAACTCGAACCACGGACCCGGAACCCGGAACCCCAAGATCGTCGAGACCCCTAATGTGTGACCCCTTTCCTCGAGCCCTATTTTTATAAATGAAATAACAACTTGTCGCATATTAAACATTCATCTTGCATGCATATCATCATGTGGTTTGGGGGCCTTATGCCGATTCACCTAATAATTAAATATGGGGCCCATATGCAGGCAAATCTAGCCTTATATTGGCCTCATTTAAATCTGTTCATCGAACCGGTATTATATTTTGCCATGTTAATCCAACATTTAAAATGCGGGGTATCTAAATAACATGAACCACCTAATTAATTGTCGGGACCCCGGTTCCGCTTAATATGACCTCACTGCATCGCACCTTTGCCATGTCATACATCATGCATGCATCATGCCCGATCTTCTGCCGTAATCTTAAATATTGCATCCGGTGTTTCTTCTAGTGTTTTGCTTCTTCGCGGATAAGGCCGTTGAGTTGATGTGAGCTTCGCCCCGACCTTCGGTTGAACCTTCGACAATGGTTTCAGGCGAGCATCTCCCCCTTTCTACCTATCTTACTTTTATAGTCTTTATTCCCTCCTGTTGATCTATTGCTATCTGTGTTGCGATGCTTTAGTTTCCGTACCTGTGATATCCCTTGCAGCCTTATATTGCCTTGGACACATCCTATTACCTATTGTTTGGTAGATAGTTGGACTTGCGCGTCGTAGTCGCTTGCTCAAGTGCTAATTAGGTCGATTACCACAGTTAATGTATTGCCGCATGTTGATGTTGGAGATGATTCTAGTTTTACTTATCGTTCACTTTAATTCCTATTTAACAACTAAAATTGAAGTAAGCAGGCATCGGTGGGTGATAGAAAATATTTGGTTTCAACGCCCACTTGTGTCCCGTGGGACCCCGAGTACTTGATACTGTTCCTTGATTTATCGCGCTATCCACATCCGGAGGTATATGGGACCCCCGAGCCGAGCTTGATTCCGTCTTATTTCTTGGGGCCACAAACTAGTTTGAGGTTTTATTTACTATCTGTACTTATGCCATGCTACTTACGTATTTAAATTGTGTGACAGATAGCACCTTTGTCTTTATTTAGGATCGTGCACGATTCGCGTGTCGACAAGCCCAATTTTGGGTTCGATCGTTCACACCCCCCACAACCTTGAGTCCGTCTCGAGCTTGCTTACTTCGTTGGGTCTACTTTAAGGTGGCCCCTGAAATATTTCTGAATCTGTGATTGTTCAATCGTGAAAGCCTCGTTGGGTTTTGAGTTGGTTTTTCCGAGGTTGATCGGCGTGTGTTGCTATTGGTGCACCCCGCCGGTAAAACTTTCAAAGCGTGTCCATGGATATGGACGACTTGGAGCACAGTATCTCGACCATAGACAAGCATAACTAAAGTTTACTGCTATAAATTTGACTTTATAATGACTAGTAATCAGCTTCACTATAATGGAATGGCTAATTAATACTGCCCACAATTGCTTGTTTGGATTGTCGCTTGCGACCATTGTACCTGACTAGTAAGTATTGCAACTACAACGGAATGGCTGATTAAAAGTACTAACAACTGCTGGGTTTAAGGTTTATCTCATGCTATCTGTATCTGACTAGTAAGTGCTGTAACTATAACGGAATGGTTAACTAAAATTGCCCACTGCTTACTTTATCAGAATGATTATCTAAACCTGACTAGTAAAGTGCCGCAACTATAACTGAATAAGTAAAACTGCCAACTGTGTGAGTTCCTCGGTTGACTTCCTCGATTGGTCTCGAGGGGGAAACGCCAGGATGGGTTTGTTTGATGATAGTATCAGGTTGGTTCCGGATAGGTCCTTCTTACCCCTCTCTGACTGCCGACAGTTGTATCGAGTCTCTATAGGTTGTTTAGTGCATGCTGCCGCTGCCGCTTCAGTCCACCATACCTATGTAGGCGAGGACCGCCGAATTCTAGCCTCGCTGTCTCGGCCTCGATCTTGACGCTCCTCTTTTCCTTTGCCCTTTGTCGGCACCTTTTGTTTTAGCGGTGTTTCGACGCCGTTAGCGAGGTTACCCTTCCGCTTGGCCTCAGGCAGGTTATGGACGCCATTGGTTATTTCTTCAGGGCTCTTAGCCCCATTTGCATCTTGTCCGTAGTCGGACGCTTCATCTTTTCAAGGTGATTTGGATCTTTGTATATTATATCTGTATTCTTGACTCATGGAGTCGCTATTATATATATCTGTTCTATGGGTCCCATCGAGGACTGTTGTGTAATGTTATTACTTTGTTTTCCACCCGCACGAAAGTGCCTGGTGGGCACCTTTGAATCGTTTCTATGCGGGTTTGGCGGGTTTCGCTAAAACTTGCATAGGTCCGATTATGAGGGTGTTACAGAGTGGTTCCAAGTGCGCTGGACCCAATGTCTATCTACTGTGATAACATGGGCGCCATAGCCAATGCGCAAGAACCAAGGTCACACAAGAAGCTGAAGCACATCAAGCTACGTTTTCACGCTATTCGAGAACATGTCCAAGATGGTGACATAAAGATTTGCAAAGTACACACAGATCTGAATGTGGCGGATCCGTTGACTAAACCTCTCCCGAGGGCAAAACATTACCAACACCAAACTGCCATGGGTGTTCGGTATATTACCATGTAATCTAGATTAGATGACTCTAGTGCAAGTGGGAGACTGTTGGAGATATGCCCTAGAGGCAATAATAAATGTAGTTATTATTATATCTTTGTGTTTATGATAAATGTTTACATTCATGCTATAATAGTATTAACAAGGAAACATTGATACTTGTGTGATTTGTAAACTAAAATAGCGTCCCTAGTAAAGCCTCTTTATAATACTATCTTGTTGGTCAATAAATGATTGTGGTTTCCCTATCATGAACATTGAGATGTTATTAACAACAAGATCATATCGTTAGGAGAATGGTATGGTGGAGATACTCCTATAGATAAGCGTAGCATAAAGATCAAGTCATTTTAATAGTTCAATTGCTATATGCTTTCTGATACATAGTAACATAATTCCTTCGACCATGAGATCATGCATATCACCTTCACCGGAAGGATGCTTTGATGACATCAAACACCACACCGTAACTGGGTGGCTATAAAGGTGGCATTGAGTGTTCGGAAAGTATTGGTTGAGACACATGGATCAAGAGTGGGATTTGTTCATCCATATGACGGATAGATATACTCTGGGCCCTCTCGGTGAAATGTCATCCAATTAGCTTGCAAGCATGTGACTGCCTCACAAGGGATCACATATCACGGGAACGAGAAAAGAGTACTTATCAGTAACGAGGTTGAACTAGGTATGCAGAGATACCGACGATCATAACCTCGGATAAGTAAACTATCGTGAGACAAAGGGTAATTGGTATCGTATGTAAGTGGTTCATTCGATCGCAAAGTAATCGTAGAAATATGTGGGAGCCATATGAATTTCCAGATTCCTCTATTGGTTATTGTTCGGAGAAGTGTCTCGATCATGTCCGCATAATTCACGAACCGTAGGGAGACACACTTAAGGATTCGATGTTGTTGAGTAGTTATGGAATGATGAGTAAGAGACCGAATGTTGTTCGGAGTCTCTGATGGGATCCGCGATATCACGAGGATATCCGGAATGGTCCAGAGAATAAGATTCATATAAGGAAAGTCATGTTTCGGGGTTGGAGAATGGTTCCGGTGTTTTCATCAGGAATGTTCTAGACGGTTCCGGAATGTCCGGCACTCCGGAGGGGAAGGGTACATGAATGTGTCATATCAAGTTGGAATGATTGCATCATGTACTAGGTGTCATCGCTGAACAAAATAAAGGGTTTAATCAAATCCTAGTTTGAAAAGTCAAACGCCAATTTGAAAAGTCAAACGGCTATTTTGTGAGGTGGAGGGGAAGTAGGAAACCTACTTGGGGAGGAGTTCCCTCCCTCCACCGCCGACCCACTTGGGAAACCGAGTTGGGAAGGGACTCCCCTCCCCTGGCGCGCCCCTCCACCTATATAAGGAGGGGCAGGGCTGCCCCTCCAAGACATAACACCTCCACCCAAAACCCTAGCTCCCAGCCGCCGGCGCCGCCACCTCCTGCGCCGCCGCCTAGGGAAACCCTAGCCACCGACTTGGGCAGCTCCAAGCCCTAGCCGCCGGCCCTAGACCCTCCTCCTTGGTGCGTCTAAACCCTAGATCGCTGAGGATCTCTCTCATAGTCCACCATACCGCCTCCGGCGAAGCCTGCGAGATCTCCCTCTACTTAGGTACCACGCCGTTGTCTTTGCGGAATCGCGAGGAGAGTGCTACAACCTCCGCCGCTGGAACAAGGGAGAGGAAGGTCTTCGTCGAGTACCGAACGTGACCGATCGAAGCGCGCCGAACGCATGGCCGGAAGGATCGCTCACGATCTTGAGATCGGCAAGAGTACGACTACATCACCGACGAGAATCCGCTCTCGTTAAACACTTTGAAATCTTCGAGGGTGATTTATTCCATCGACTTGTTGCTACAATCTAGTAGATAGATCTTGGCTTGTTTGTTTGTATGCGGTAGAAAATTTTTGTTTTCCATGCTACGAAACCCTACAGCTCGGATAATTCTTGACAGTACCTGACATACTCTTCTTCAATCTCATAGCTGTGAAGGTATTCGTGGTACTCACTCCACTTGCTGTACCCCTACATGGAGAAGGATAGAGAGAGAAAACTCATTGCTTAGGTCAGACAGTACATAACAATAACTACTCAATTTAACTGAAGACATGAAGCCGCAAACAATAATTCTATTTTCAAGCAGATAAGATAAAGAACTAGTAGTGTTTATCAGAAGAAAAAAATTCAGTTGCTTACAAGAAAACCATTAGAGGCAGTCAAAGAGTGTACCAGTAGACAACTGTTTTTCTAAAAAGAAAGAATGTAGTGAGCAGGGCAGTAAGCAACAAGGTAAAAAAAACCGTTTTGCTGCTGGCACATATTTGAGTTAGCAATGAGTTGCTCAGTAAACACAGCATGAACTCAGCTTAATTGGTGAAAAACCTGGTCCTGGTCCTGATACATTTTTCTACATTTTGAAAGAAAAAGGACACCCTAATATATGGTGGGGACTGTAATTAGACAATGGCTGCCAGACAGTTGAGGTAATATATACAGTTGACCAGAATCATAAATTGAAAGACTACACTCGTCCATCAGCATATAGTAATTAACTCACATGATTTTAAGAACTAGGCGTTGGTAGTCACCAAGGAAAGAGCAGTCCAAGTAACCACGGTGAAAAAACCAATCAAATGTCTTGTCTTTCTCAAAATCCCTGAAAAAGTTCTCTTTCCTAAGGAACTCCTTGTTACAGTCATCCTCAGATATATCAAGAACGCTTCTCTCCAATTTGTCACCCCGCAGCTCTTCTTCCTCGGACGCTTGCTGTGACAACTGTAGACGGCGAGATGGCCCATAATTTAAAATTATCAAACTGAATGAGAAGAGTAGGTTGGATAATGCAGCACATGTAGCACGTACAGCACAGAAAAAGTAGCTGCTCGCAGTAGAATGCATGGCATGTGAAGATAGGGTGTCAAGCGGGATCCCACCAAAGTCTCACTTTTTAATTCATTTGCTAGAATCTAGTTTAAATTTTAACCAAAAATTTATACTAGATTTTAGCAAATAAACCAGAAGTGAGATTTTGATGGGATTTCACTTGACACCCCTATGTGAAGATAGCTAGACAGTTATATATACACTTTTCCTAATTAACAGCTAGCTGTTTTATAATTAAAAAATAGTCACTTTTCTCCAAACGTTCAGTTTTCCTCCCTCGGTCCAAAAACCTCATTCGACATGGTCCAAAAAACACTTAGTATTGGAGTTCACTATTTAAGTTACAGAAAAATAGAGCTACAAAGGCAGGAGGAAAAAAGCCCACAAACGCCCAGAAACCAGTGGGAAAGCCCAGTTAACTCTCAGCTCTACTTTCTTCTCCCCCAAGAAAGGACGCATCGCACCTGATGCAGAGCCGATCTTGGAAGCGAGAAAAGAACAACACAAACTGATCAATTTTCTCCTCTTTTTGTTCTTAGTCGATCTGGGTCATTCTTATCCGACAAATCCCCCCCCCCCTACGGAAAGAGGGGAGTGAGGAAGATCAGCTCCAAAAACCAGAAAAGGGAGGGATGGAATCACAGGAGAAAGAGAAAGAGAAGCATGGAGAAAATTCACATGGATTTCAGGATACTGGTCTATCACAGGTACTGACCTTACTCATCTTGCATCTGAAATATGTTGCCTATTATCAGATATAGAAAATAGGTTTCTTAGGTTTGTAGCTACAGGGGATACATTGTAAGGGGAGGTGTATACCTGTGATTAACCTTCCAAAATAACTCCCAATGTTAGGTGACACTGCCAGGCAACCTGACAGCATGTACATAAACTTTTAGCTGAGAAATCATATGAACTAATGAGAGAAAAATTGATAATGAGAATGAATTTCTTGTTTTGCAGGTACTTAGTGGAGGGAGCACAATGCAATCAAAAGATAGAGAAAAGAATGAGAAGCTATTTCTGCAGGTATTCAAAAAACAAAAAAAAATATGTTACCCTATATTCATTCAGAGCAGAGATGATGACTAACTTAGTGATAAACCTCTTCATAGGGAGACTTTTCATATATGGCTCTGCTGCGTGGAGATATAGACATTGACTACTCAAATTTTCATGAGAATCATCAGGTAAAAACAACTCAATGCATAATTCTTATGTTGCAGCAAACATATAGTAAAATATACATATGATACTTCTCTGCATCTACCAAATAAATGAATATGAATGTACCAGGAAGAAGAAAAAGTAAATATATATGACTAACATCATGGCATGAAAACTTACAGGTCAACCCTTTTGGGAATGATGAAGGGACATGTGCAAGTTCATCATTTCATGGTAAAAGAGTCAGATTTGAGGTACAAATTCAATCAAGCACTTACATTTTAAGAAAAAGAAAAACACATGTGGTAAAAATGAACAGAAACTAACATCTTGGCAAAACATAAATTTGTAGCAGCAAGATAACACACAGCATGATGAGGATGGAGGTAATCCATGGGATGCGGATCTATTTCAGGACATGGTAATTGACAAGGTTAGTTCATCAAGCTTTTGTTGAAACATTTGAACTGAAAAAAAAGAAAAGAAAAGCTTGAAATGAAGATTAACATCTACTTTCCTGTAGATTGTTGATGACGACAGCCCAAGAGGTGAATAAAATCATCACGATTTCGACCATACATGGAACCTGGATGGTCAAAATGATCACAATAGTGAAGATCAGAACGACATGTCCAATGAAAATAGACACAAGGACAGAGAAGAGATAAATGAGGAAGATATTGAGAATTTTTTAGAAAATGATACACCAGAAACTGAGAAAGGAAACTCAGTCGTAAGCGCTGAATTTATGCCAGAGAAGGGTATGGAATTTAAATCAAGAGAAGAAGCTCATCAGTTCTTGAACACGTACTCCTTTGCAACTGGTTTTTCAATTGCGGTTGTGTCTGTTTACCGAACAAACAACAAGAAAAGAAATAATGAGGTGACAAGGGTGACAATCAAATGTAACAAGCAAGGTCATAACACAAAAACTGAAAAGGAACAACTAGTAGGACAGAGACGATGCACAGTGATTGTCAAAATAGACTGCAAGGTGGAGATGGTCATTAGTGAGAAAAATGGGATATGGCGGATAACTAACCTGATGCTTGAACACAACCACCCTCTTGATCCAGGGAGCAGATTTTTTAGATCACATGTCTGCATGACAAAGGAGGAGAAAGCAATCATAAGAACAATGAAGCAATGCAACATTCCCACTCGAAATATTGTCTCTGTTCTAGCACACATGAGGGGGGGGCATGGACCAGCTACCATACAACAAAAGGAAAGTGTGCAACTATGGAACAAGTGTGAATAGAGAATTGAAGAACAGTGATCTAATGGAAGTACTAGCCTGGTTTAACAAGAAACAAGCTGAAAACCCAGGCTTTTACTACTCATTGGAACTTGATGCTGAAAACAAAGTTAGGAGTGTTTTCTGGTCAGATGCAAGATCGAGGCAATATTATGATTTGTATGGTGACTGTGTTAGTTTTGACACAACATTCCTGACAAACAAGTACAACTTACCATTTGCACCTTTTGTTGGAATCTCTCCACATGGAAAAACATATCTATTCGCATGCGCCTTCATCGTGAATGAGACAGCAAAAACATTTAAATGGTTGTTCAAAGAGTTTGAGACCTGCATGGGAGGCAAACATCCAAAATCAATTATTACTGATCAAGACAGGGGCATGGAAGCTGCAATTAATGATGTTTTTCCTGATGCAATACACAGAACATGCTTGTTCCATGTGAAAAAAAAGTGTGATGACAAAAATGGGCCAACATTTCAAGAAAATGAAGGGTTATGGGAAGAAATGCAAGATATAATAGACAACTCATTGACAGTTCAAGAGTTTTAAACACTATGGATGGCTATGATTGAAGAACACAAGGTGGAAGGTGTAAAAATCTTTAATGACATGTGGGCATCGAGAAAGAAGTATGTACCAGTATACTTCAATAAGAGCTTCTTCCCATTCATCCAAACAACGACAAGGAGTGAGGGAACAAATGCTTTGTTCAAGAAAGGAGTGGGTGCACAGTTCAGCATGACAAGCTTTCTAAGAGAGTATCAGAGAATTTTGGACACTATCCATGCAAGAGAGGATGAACTTAACCATAATGCATCAAACAAGACAGTGCCACCTACAAAATTTTGTACTAAATACTACATAGAAAGACAAGCTCATGACCTCTACAACTTGGCAATATTTAGAAAATTCCAACACATACTGAATGATGTTACAAGGCTGCACATTAGAGAGGACACAGAAAGAAAGATTTATGTGGTATTTCAAGCACCCAACTATCCAGTCAAAGAACACATACAAAGAAACTTCATAGTGCAAGTAAATTTGGAAAATGAAGAGTATTCATGTATATGCTGTAGGTTTGAAAAAGATGGCATCCTATGCTCGCACATTTTGAAAGTGATGCTACACCTTGAAGTGGATAAGATACCGGAGAAGTACATCATTGAAAGATGGAGAAAGCGGGAAAAGAAACTGAGGTACTACACCCCTGCCCCACAGGAAATTGACAATGACTGCCTTAGATACAACTTACTATCAAGAAGATTGACTCAAACAACTTCAAAAGGATCAAAGAGCAGGGAAAAATGTCAGTATTTGCTAGAACAAGCTCAAAGAATAGAGGACCACATGGATGCTATGGATAGGACTACCGAAAACACTGATGAGATACAGCCAAATGCTCAGCAAACTTCAACAAGGACAATATCAAACTTATTTAATGCATCACTTCAAGAGGGTACCAGTTCCACTATTGAAATCCTTAACCCTGATCATGCTCATACAAAAGGACACCCAAGGATTTTGACAATAAAAGAGAAGATAAAGGCAAATAAGTTTTATAAGTGCAGCCACTGTGGTAGTACTCAACACACGAAGAAGAACTGCACAAACAAGCACCTAGTCTACAACTTGCCGAAACCTAAAAGGACAAGAAAATCAAAACCTGCAGGAACAGGTAGCAAAAATAGACTTAAAAGACAGAATAACTACATTCTGTAAAAAATTAAATAACAACGCATTTTAACTACAAATTGTTTTTTTTTGCTTGCAGGAATAGACTCTCCAGCAAAGAAAATAGCGAAGAAAGGGGACACAAACAAGACAGGAACTCAATCAAATCAATATATCCCAAATCCATGTAGCGAAGAAGCGTCTACAACAACGTTGTAGTTGTCAAAAAAACAGGAAATGTATTTGTTATGACCACCATTAAGTGTAATAATGAGCAAAAATGATACAACTGTGCTTGTGCTTGTATCGGGACAAATCTTATTTATTCATGTTGAAAAAATGTTATCATGCATGTTATATTGTGCTACATACAAACCTGATCAGATACATCACTTTTTAAAAAATAAAAACGATCCATTGAAAAGAAATAATGAGGATTCAACAAAAAATAAGGAGATAGATAGCACCTGGATGCTAGCCATCATCTACCAGATGAATATACAATAAGAAAAAGTGCATCAGGGAGAAACATGAAGTGATAAACTAAAGAAAAGAAGGATTGAAAAAATTAAAATCAGTGGTTCCTCCTCCTTTACCCGGGCTTGGAACCGGCTATCCAAATTGTTGGATAGGCGGAGTTCCCCACAAAAAAACCTTCCCCGCAAATAGAGAAAACACATAGGACTCAGAAAAAGAAAAAAAAACTTGACACTTAAAGACTGAAATATTTAAACAAGGAAAATTTGACAAGTAAAAGAATTAGTGACAGATAAACTAATTTACTTAATACCGATAAACTGAAGAAAGGGGACTAGAATGAAAACAAGAAAGGCTGAAGATTGCGACACTGAGAATTAAGAGACTAAAGAAAGAAAATGAGGCAATAAGATACTAAGATACTAACTAGAAAAATAAAATGTTGATCATCATTATAGTTCCATTTCAGTCACTATTTTTTTAGTTCCATTTCTTATGTCACCTTTTCTTAAGTATTTTAGTTTTTTAGTTACTAATTATTTAGGTTTTCATTCTTTCATTATATTTGATCATCATTTTCTTCAGTCTCTACACCTTTTTTAAAGTTTCAAGTCATCTCTTTCTAGTCCCTTTTCTTTAGTCTTTCAATGTTAATTATTTGAGTTTTCCGGTCACGAATTTGTTGGCTTTTCATTCTTTTATTAGATTTGATCACCGTTTTCCTTTTTTTCAGTTTTGAGTCACTCTCTATTTAGACCATTTTCTTCATTCTTTTAGTACTAAGTATTTCAGTCACAAATTCCTCGTCTTTTCATTATTTCATTACTTCTGATCAGTGTTTTCTTTAGTCTCTGCCTTTTTTTCCAGTTTTCATCACTCTTTGTTTAGTCCCTTCTCTTCAGTCTTTCGGCATTAAGTTTCTCAGTTATTCATTTCCACATTCATCTGCACTCATTCTTTCATTAATCTATTTATCCTTTTCTTTAACCAAGGTTTCATTCTCCGTTGTTCATGAGTTCCTCATTTATTTTACTGTTTACCAACTCTAAATTTCTTCACGATCTATATTTTAGTTAGTTTGCAGTCTCTTAGAGTTTGTTTAGTATCTTTTCACTCTAAAATCGCAATGTTCAGTATCTCTTCATTATTAAGAGTATAGTGTTGATTCTTCAATTTGTTGTTGGACTTAGGGGAGCTCATTGAGCATGATTTGATGTGTCCATCATGGGTCGATTGATATACTTGTCCAAGGTGGATGGTTCCAATTCATGATACAGATTATAGAGCAAGTACCAGGGACTTCAGGTTGTCGTCAATTTCAGGCTGGTCTTCTCCGAGAACATCTGTATCCTTCTTTAGTTCTTCTACTATTGTACCATTTTCAAGACTGAATTCTGTTTCTCCTTTTCACTCTCTCTCTTTTTCGTGGGAGATACTTGAATCCTTTTGATCCCCACTCTGAAGCAGCGACACAGCGGGGCTGGACCGGTGGAGCTGGTGTTTTCTCACCGGAGAAGATGACCTGATGGAAGTAAGGCGTGGAGTTGTTGGGCTTTTCTGTAGTTGTGATATGGGCCTTCTTTTACCTATTAGGCTGTGTCCGTACGGGTAGAGTTGTTGGACTGATAAATGAGCCGTTAAAACTCAAAACGTTGGGCTCAAAATGTGTCTGCTTTGTTAACTGAAAACAGATAGTTTTCTCATTCGCTTTCACGGTTTTCAGTTTGATAGTTGTCCTCTTTCTATTGGTTTAAAAAATCTGTCTGTTTCTCAATTGCAAAACAGCTAGCTGTCTAATAGTCACTCCCTATATATAAGATGGAATCGTGGAATTATAACCTTGTGTTTGTAATATCTGAGGCGACACAGTGCGTGGCGGTCGTTTTCTTGGCAAGCTCCTCGTCTTCCAGCTGGACTCCGAGGTCAATCCAAGGAGGCTCAGGAGCCAGACTATCAAAGTAATCAAAGAACTCCTCCTCGCTGATTGGATCGCCTATGCGGAGCTCGTTAAGCTCTTTGATCAGAAGCTCCGCCTCTTTTACTTGTGCATCTTCTTGGTTGACATGTGCAGTAGTCTGGCTGGTCGTCGGAATCAGATTCGTGGATGCCGTCCTCGGCGGCAGTATCGGCCTCCTCTGCAGCAGGCTGCTCGTGCAGCATCTCCCCGCTCAAGCAGGTACCAGGCTCCACCTCTGGGCTCGGATTCTGCAGCTAGCGATCCTCCGCTCAAGCCCTCATCAGAGCAGAGGTTCAGCCAATCACCAATTCTGCGATGCTCAATGCTTTGCCAACGGAAAGAAGATTATAATTAAGATGATAACTGGACCTCGATTGATGATTTGGTTGTTTGACGGGCGCGCCAGCACCCGCAGGCGGCGGAAAATTACCGGAGGCAGCCGGTCAGGCGAGGAGACGAGGACGAGCCGGACAGGGATTGTCTACGTGCGGGCGTGTGGTGCGGGCTTTTAAAAAAAAAAACACGAGTGGCGTGTACTTCATCGTGTACATGGTGGAGAAGCTCACGTTTTACAAGAAAACTGTCAACGAGTGCAGCTAAGAACCATAACCACCATCAGCAATCTCTCTAGGGCATGCAAGCAAAGACGAGAAAGGAAACATAGGAACAGGGCTGCGTAATGTGCTAGAAACGAGATTCGACCCCTGATCCATTTGATATCCTTGCATTGTGATGTGAATCTGCGTACGGAGTATGAAATGCAGACAGCCATCATCACCAATTTACACCACAAACACGAGCACCAACATGCCAACGTGTGTCTACATCGATGTCCAAGGGCTCCTAATTCTTAGAGGCGTGAAGAAACGTTCAGTTTTCTGAATCACTTTCAGCACAATGTAAAAAATAAAAATACTACTGTACTATATCATTCAGGCTTCGTTCGGAACAGTTAATTCATTCAGCAGCGTACACGTGCACTCGATCATGTGAGGCATCAAAATTCTACCCCTCTTTCTCCCACGGAAATACACAGATCATACAATCTTTGCCAATTATAACAATATAAAATGTTAACTAGTAGAAGTACCATATTTTCTCCCAGCCTACATAAATTATCTAGGTCGGTCTTATTATAGATCGCTACCATTTCTGGATATGAATCACACACGCAGGCAGCACGGTGGCAGAAGGTTGAGGGATGGTCCAACTTCATAATCTGATAAACAATTGGATTGATGATGATCATCTCATTCTTCAGAATCGTTCTCTCGAGGAAGGATTCCAATAATGCGGGCAATTTCTATCTTCTTTGTGATGTACTAGAACTTTGGCTTATTGACCTGAAAAAGAAAATGGGTTTAACTAGGCAGATTGTCTTTCAAAGACACACATGTAAGCGTGATTTCATACATGTCAGTGGATTACATACCAGCGTTGGAACTGCCTCTGCAATCAACTTCTGAGCTTTCTTATCTGTGTCCTGAAGCCAAGCAGACCAGAAGTCACATAAGAGGAGAACATATTCCGCAATGGATTACACTTGCATATCACAGACAAAATTCGGTACTTACTCCCAAGGCAATGCCTTTCGTGCAGGTTTGGTACTGAAAGAAGGAAGATTAAAAGCGATAAGCATATAGTATACACAAAGGAACATCAATCAAGTTACAACTGTAGATTATCAATAAACCAAAACAGCCCACCTCTTCTTCCATCCATTTCATGGTGTAGTCATGCTCCAGTGCAGTTTCCATCATACGTTGGCGTAGGGGAAACATTTTCAGCTTACAAACCTCCTCTATAGCATCTTTGAAACTGATCTGAACATTATTATTCAAGCAAAAACGAGTAGCGGCAATCTTGATTGCTTGATAAGCTGCTCGAGTAGTTATGTAACCCCACTGAGCAACAAGGAAGTTATGAGGGCGCTACAAAGATATACAGATAACAGTGTCGTTACAAGATTTTTTGTATTGCCATACTTACCTCGGGAGATCTACAGTAAATATCTATATAATCGTCCATCCACTGTTGCCAGAGGAAAAAGCTTGTTAGTCCGGAGAAACTCAAAGAATTGAACAAATAAAATAAGTTTTCCTATATATGATTTCTCACCTTTAGTTTCTCAGATAATTCCTCATAATACTTGACATACTCTTCTTCAGCCTTGTAGCTATGAAGGTACTGGTGGTAATCACTCCACCTGCTGTACTCAGTACCACCCTACATAGAAAAGGATATATAGAGAGAGAAGCAATTGCTTAGGAAATTTTTAGAATGACCAAGAGTACACAACGTAAACAACTATATCTTAATCAAAGATCTCAATCTGCAAAAAAACAGTTCTATTTTAAAGCAGATACAGTAAAGAACTGAACAACAAGGTGAAAGAAAATTTCGTTGGTTGGCACTGGACAGTTTCTAAATTGATACATAGATCAGTGAGCTACACATTTCATTAGTATATAATATTGCAAATGCTTCGTTTATCTAAATGTAGCATCAACACACACATCTCTGTGTAATTTATCTAAAATGTGGAAGCTGATTTATTTCTCAAAGTTGTACAAGGCAAGAGATCATTTAGCACGTATCATGATTTTAAGTTGATCATATCACTGAATCGAATCATGGAGACTTTAATGTGATTGTAACAGCAAATCAGTTGAATACACCTGATCAAATCATAAATTGAAGTTGAAGGACTACTGATGCATGCATGCATCAGAAGCCAGAACATAATAATAACTCACATAGTTTTGAGGGACAAGGCGTTGGTAGTCAGTCAAGGAAGAACATTCTTCGTAATCAGGGTGGATAAACCAATCGAGCGTCATGTCTTTCTCGAAGCGCCTGAGGAATCCCTCCTCCTCAAGAAATTTCTGGCTACAATCATCCTCGGATCTGTCAAGAAGTCTTTTCAGTTCATTATCAGAGAGATTTTCCTTGGAAGTTTGATCTGGAAACTGTAGAAAAATGAGACGACCTTTATTAGATCAAACTAAATACGCACGGGAGGTTAAACAATGCATCACATGTGTAGAATGCAGACAGATAGTTATCTGTAGAGAAGAGTCGTGGACTGAACAACCTGGTGTTTTAGGTATCTGAAGCGATAGAGTGCATGGAGACGCTCTTGCTTATCCACGGCTGCATCTTCCAGCTTGTCGTCGAGATCGATCCAAGGAGGATTGCGAGGAAGCTGATTAAGGTAACCAAGGAACTCGTCGCTGCTGATCTGCTCCCCTATGCAGGAAGCGTTCATCTCTCTGATCAAATCCTTCACTCCTTGTGCGCGTGTACCCTTCTCCTCTGCAAGGTGCTCTGCTTCTTGTACAGCCTGGTCGGAATTAGATTCTTCAGAGTCCATGGTCGTGGCAGTATCGGCGTCGTCCTTTGCACGGTGCTCGCGCCCCATCTCTCCACCCGAGCCCGTGCCCGCCGCCCCCTTTCTCCGATTCGGCGGCGGCCTCTCTGGAAACCCTAGCCTAATCGGTAGTCAGGAGTCAGCCATGGGAGAGCCCCGCCTCTGCGGATGTAGGTGGAGGCGACTACGTATCCCTTCCCCGGTGTTTCCAACCTGTATCATCATAAAATAAAAATCGTTGAAATTATTCGAAAAGAGTTATGACATACTCCCTCTGTCCCAATATAAGACGTTGTTACATCAAAAATACGAGTGAAAACATGTTTTGTGATGAGATGGAATTTTAAATCCAAATTCAACAAACCTAATCTAATGAATATTGATAGCAAGTCAAGAACTCACAACCGAATGTTGTTAGCTATCAACGGTGGATTTTGTATTTTAGATTGGAAAAAATTCTCGTGCGCACCACAAAGCTCTGGTGGAGATGCGGACTACGATCACATTTCCTTTTTGATAGGGGGGCGGTTTGATGATATTGGTTTGGAGATATAGTGGACCCAGAACATTATAGCAAATGTAAGAGCATGTCTAACAGGTTTCGTATATTTTTGCCCCTTAAAACGCGAGTAGAGGGCACTATATTCACTTTTTGCCGGCCGAAAACTCGGACGAGCTAGCAGAACCCGTATCCCCACCCCGTAAAACAGGTATTCTGTTTTAGACCCCTCAAAACAGGGTTTTAGACAATAATTTGCACAACAATTTCAGATCAGACATAGCACATTCAAAATATGTGATGCATAATTCATAGTTTTTAACATCACAACATGATCGTAGGCAATGTTCAAGCCACAGAAGTTCCCAAATATGATCAACCATCAACGAGTCCATCGCCAGCGGCGCCACCACTCGCCGGAGACTCACCTTGAGCACTTGCAGCACGAGCTTCACGCGCAGCCTTCTTCCTCGCCATGATGTCCGCCTTGGTCCACTCCGGTGCAAGCAATCCATCCCCACCTTGCTCCAAGCACGGACCAAGATGGCGTCTTCGATCTCGCTGTAGTTCGCCGTGCGTGGCTTCGGCGTCGACGAAGAACCGACGGCAGCCGGATCAACCTCAACCACCTCCTCCTCATCACCCTCATCCTCCTCCTCGTCATCAATCTCTTCGACGTTGCACTCCCCATCGAACGCATCGATGCCGGCGTCCAAATCCACCGTGGATTCATTGAGCATGTCCATGTACGATGTTGTGGACTCAACATCAAACACCTTGTCTAAGTCCATGGTGGGTGGCGGCGGCGCGGGCATCGCATCGGACGGAATGGAGGGAGGAGGGGCCGTGGCCTTGGAAGACGGTGGAGGCGCGAGGCCGGCGCGTCGGCTGACTGCTTTGTCTTCACCTTGCTGCGGAGCACCCTCGCCCGCCGCCGTCTTCATCCCGCCTTTCTTGGCGATCGGTGGTGCGGCCCGCGAGCCGGCGTCAAGGGCTTCAAAGAATTGCTTCGGAATCCTCTTCCTCTTCGACGGGATGGTGGCGGAGATCATGGCCGACACGTCGCCGGCGTTGGGCGGACCTCCGACAGGGACATCAACCACCGCGGCCGTTGGAGATGCACCGCCGGCGGTAGGCGGCCCTTGCGGAGGACCCATGGCAGCGGGATCCGGCCACGACGTTGCCGGGAAGGGCGGGGCGGAGGAGATCGAGCGGCGGCGGCGGTTGGGTTTCGCTGAAACCGTTTGCACGCAGTGGAGGGGGGGATACTGGTTTGGCCCTCTATTCCCGCTCCCACCCCGCACAAGTAGGGGGCGAAGGCCCGCCCCGTAATCGAAAACAGCAAAAATCGGAGCGGGGCCGTTTTTACAGGCCTGCTAGACGACCGAGTGGAGCTCAAACCCGTATTCCGGCGGTTATTATACGGGTTTGGCCCTTTTAAAGGGTCTGTTAGACATGCTCTAACGGATATCTTATATATCTAGCCCTTAAAACACATGTAGAGTCGCCGAAAAACGATTTTAATGTGCCACGCAGGCTCCAGTGGAACATATCCCGCAAAGAGTATTGTTAATGTTTGCGGGATATGTTCCGCTAGAACCCGCACGGCACCTTAAAATTGGTTTTTCCCGTTTCAGCACATGAGTGTGATTTTGAATAACATGTAACTATGGCATTGATATAAACCAAATTATAAATGTTTTAAACATAACACGATACTACAATAATCCAAATTACATCAATAGTTTAAATCCAAACAATTATGGTTCGGAATGCAAATAATGGTTCAAATCACAGAGATGAATAGGAAATCAAATGAATAAAAGTGGGAAACTATTGCCCCTGTGGTGCTCGATGAGATCATCTCGAAGATGGGTATGCATGGAGGAGTCTTCAATCTGCGGCAGACACCAACAGATGTCGAGTGACCCGCCACCAAATTTCAATACAGACACCATCGTACTCCTTAAACCATGTAGGGTCATAAGCCATGCTCGCTTCACACTCCTGGTCAAAAGGATTCAACTATTAAATAATATACTGCATCGTAGCCATTGTAAGCTACATTAAATTAGTGGTATGTAAAGGGAACCTACATTGTAGCCATTGTAAGATAAAGTCGGAGTGATCTCGTGAAAATCAGTGGCAGCGATTGATTGCTTGATAAGCACCTCATGTAGTTATGTAATTCCACTGAGCAGCGATGAAGTTATGATATATTCAAAAAAAAATGAAGTTAGCATTGAACAAAGAAAATAAGATTTGTGACCTTTAGTTTCTTGGATAATTCCTCAAAAATACTTGACATACTCTTTTTCAAACTTAAAGGTTGTTATCATCACAGGAGCCTTGAAACTACTTTACTGTTCACACCCATGTCGCTTTCATTTGGTAAAAACTAAAAACATGTATTATTATTATTTTGCTCCTTTAATATTGATTGTACGCAAAGTGTAAATTGGTCGAAAATCAACGGGATCGTGCGCCAATGGGCCCCCTAAATCTAGTAACAATATATGTTAACTGGGACTGCACTTGCTTCCAACCTGCATAAATTAACTATAACACTCTGTACAAAAACTTTAATAGTATATATATAGTATTATAGACGACCATTTTTGGACAAATGTGGGGAATCCCAGTGCCATAAGAAGGGTAGTCCAATTTCAGAATATGATAAAGTAAGCTTATTTGATGATTATCTTACTCTTCATCATCAGAATCTAATATTCCAATAATGCGTGCGATGTGTATCTTCTTTCTGATATACTGCTCATAGGACTTCGGCTCATTAACCTGAAAAGGAGATTAATTTCACTACGTAAATTATCTTTCAAAAGGACGCATGCAGAGGTGATTTCATAAATTATAGTACCAGTTTTCTAACTGCCTCTGCAATCAACTCCTGAGCTTTACCCTCGACCTGTAGGAAAACAGACCAGCCATCACATAAATAAAGCTGATAAAAGGACATATTTCAAATGGATTACGCTTGAACCTCAAACACAAAAGATAGTACTTACTTCCGGTTTAATGACTTCCGTGCAGGTAAGGAACTGAAGGAAGGATGATGAAAACGATATAAGCATATATACACAAAGGAATATTGAATTACACCTGCAGATTTTCTATTAACCAAAAGAGCCCACCTCCTCTTCCACCTTCTTCATGGTGTCATCAGACTCCAGTGCAGCTTTCATTAAACGTTGCCGTTGCCGTGACAGAAACCTGTTCATATTATAAACTTCCTCCAAAGCATCTCTGAAACTCTTCTGAATATCATTTAAGGGAAAATTCATGAACTGCTAAGCATACGGTACAGTGTATGTAAGTACTCCCTCCGTCCTAAAATAGATGTCCCAATTTTTTTAAAATTTAAATGAATCTAGACACTATTTAGTATATAGATCCATCCAAAATTTGAAAAATCTAAGACATCTATTCTTGGACGGAGGGAGTACAACAAACCACCGTCGAATAGTTGCTTAGTTGTGCAGAAAACTGGTGTACAGTGTAGAGTACTAACCATTCCATGAATGACACGCCGCCAAATTTCAAAATAGACACCTTCGACCTCCTTATAAAAAGTATATTCATAGACCATGCTCTCTTTACACTCCTAAATCGAAAGGATACAATTGTCAGATGCAACATAGTAGTAACTGTAAGAGCCATCAAACTAACATATGTGAGGGATCCTACAAAGTAGCCATTGTAAGCTAAAGCCGGAGTGATCTTGTGAAAGCTAGTAGCAGCGATCTTAATAGCTTGATAAGCTCCTCGGGAAGATATTTTACTCGGCCAAAGGAAGACGGACCAAACCACCCGAACGAGCCCCGCTCCTCCCGCCGCCTGCGGCGGGGAAACCGTAGCTCGCCCCCACACACACACACACACACACAGTTCCTTCCTCGCCGCCATGGGGCCCGGGCGGGCGGCCGGTGCCGGCGTGGTGGCGGGCGCTTCGCCCTTGCGCGGTGGTCGCGGGCCTCGTCTGCCGGAGCTGCTCCCGTCGGGTGCAGGCGGCGCGGCCTCATGGCGCCAGCGACGGGCGGCGGCGGGTGGCTGGCGCGGGCGTGGCGTGATCCGGCGGCCGCGGCGTGGCGGCGATTCATCGGCGCTGGCGGCTGGTCGGCGGTTCCGGCTCGAAGCTGACGTGGCGGCCATGGGGCTGCTGGCCTGTGGTTGTTGCCAAGGCAGGGGCTTTGCTTGGCCCAGATCTAGGCAGGCGGGTCCGACCCGGGCACTGCGGGCCTCAGCAGGCGGCGTTGATGATCGGCCGGCGGCGTTCTCGGCGGTGGCTGGGGCGACATGGTGGCGGGGCCGCTTCCCTTGGCGGCGGGGATGCCGCGATGGCTGGAGCTCGGGCCAGATCTGGCCCCTTTGGGCCGGATCTGGGTTTGAGTGGGCTGGCTCGGTCCGGTGTGCCTTGGATGGATTTCGGAGCGTCTTGGGCTGGGGGTCGCGGGGCTGATGTCACGTCCGGACCTATGGCTTCTTCGGGGGTAGCGGTGGCGATGTTCTCCATGCTGCAGCGTGGCGGTGAGAACTTTACGAGCCCTTCCAGGGCTCGGCCGGGCCTTCGGCCTGGTGTGTTCTTGCGGCCGCGTCCGATCGGCACCCGTCATTGGCGGCGGAGGAAGTCCTCCGGGGGGATAAGCTTCTGCCGCCCTCCAGTAGCTTGTGGCTTGGTGTGCTTGGACCGCGGCGTCCGGTCGGTTACCGTCCCTAGCGGTGGAGTTTGCGCCCTCCCGTGTGGTGATAGTTCAGCTTCACCGTGCCTTCGGTTGCCTCCTTTCGGTCTATCCGACCCTGTAGGAAGTGTCGTGGTGTGGCGGCGATGATGTTGTCAAGATCGTGGTGGCGCATGTTGGTGGGCGGCGTGGTTAGTGGTGTGCTTCGGCTTGCCCGGGGGTGTGGTTGTTGGGATTGGAAATCCTCGCCGGCCTTGCCGCCCCGACGCTGGTGATGCAAGGGTGCCACCATCCTTCTTGAAGGGCGTTGGTGTTCCTCTACCGCTTCCATTGCGCATCGGGAAACCTTAGGATTCGTCCGGGCAGCGCGACATCGCCGCTTCCTTCTTGGAGGTATTGCTTGGCACGGGCGTGTCGGAGTACAAGGAGTGTGGTGGTCATCCTCCGTGGCGCGTGTTGCGCCGACATCGTCGTTATTGCAAGTGTCGGCATTGTTTTCTTTTCTTCTTTCTCTTGTTTTTCTTTCCTTTTGGGCTTTGTTGTGCTGTTTGCCCCAGCATTGGTCTCGTGGTTGTCCTTTGGACGTTGTGCTGTCTGGTCCAGCAGCGGTCTCACCTGTGTGCTTTATTTATAAAGCGGGGCGAAAGCCTGTTTCGAGAGAAGATATTTTACTCCACTGGACAACAACAACAACAACAACAACAACAAATTCATGAGAACCCTACAAGATATATAGATAACAGTGTCATTCCACGAAATTTGTATGGCCTACTTATCTTGACAGATGGTCAGTCAGTATCTACATAATCTTCCATCCACTGTTGGCAGGGATAGGAATTGTTAGTCCAGAGAAATTTCAAAGCATTGAAAAAAACGATCCTTAACATGAACCTGTGATGCTTACCTTCAGTTGCTTGGATAATTCCTCACAGTACTTGACATACTCTTTTTCAATCTCCATAGCTATGAAGGTACTTGTGATACTCACTCCACCTGGTGTACTCAGTACCACCCTACATTGAAAATGATAATAGAGAAAATACTGATTGGTTAGAAACTTTTAGAACAACAGACAATATACATAACCTAAGCACCTATATTTTAAGTAAATACTTGAAGCTGCAACGAATAATTCTATTTTAAACCATATATAAATGATAAAGAACGAAAGGAGTAGCAATTTTGTTTTTTGAGCAGGAAAAGGAGTAGCATTTATCATAAAAACAATCCGTTTGCTTGGCAGTCCAGGAGTGTACCATGAACTCTTTCCATAAAAAACAAAGATTGTGAGCATTAAGAAACAAGGCGAAAGAACATTTTATCGGTTGTGGCTATATTTCAGTTACACTTTCCAGTATATCAAAACATTATGAATGCTTCTTTTAAAACAAAGATTACTAAAGCTCACTAAACATACCATTAATTCACATCTCAGTGTAAGTGGATTATAATCTGGTCCTATCACACTTTCCTACTTTTTCTTCAAAACAAGACGACAGTAGTTTTGGAGACTGTCATGTGATAGTTGTGCTAGTACAATTGACAACTACTATAAACTGAAAGGACTACTCATAAATCAGCAAATAACTTACATAGTTTTTTAAAACCAGGCATTGGTAGTCATTCAGGGAAGAGCAGCCTAAGTAATCACGGTGGAAAAACCAATCAAATGCTTTGGCTTCCTCAAAGCGCCTAAAGAAATCCTCCTCCTCAAGAAACTCCCCAGTACAATCATCCTCAGGTTTACGAGGAAGGCTTAGATGGCGATCCTCTTTCAATTTATCATAATACAGCTCATCCTCCTCCTCAAGAAACTCCTCACTACAATCATCCTCGGATTCATGAGGGAGTCTTACATGGTGATCCTCTTTCAGTTTACCAAGCAGCTCGTCCTCAGACGAGCCTTGTTGTAAAAACTGCATACAACGAGGTGGCCCATAATTTTAAGATCAAATTAAATGGGAAGCAGTGCATGGCAGTTTCAAGTTGTGGAGTGAACCTTGTGTTTGTAATATCTGAGGCGAAGCAGCGCATGGCGATTTTCTTGCTTATCGAGCTCCTCGCCTTCCAGCCTGACCTTGGGATCGATCGAAGCAGGGTGTGAAGCCAGCTGCTTATAGTAAGCAAGGAACTCGTCACCGCTGATATCCTCTCCCTTGCCCAAATCATTCAGCTTTTGTATCAAAAGCTCCGCTTCTTGTATACTTTCATCCTTGATATGCTCAATCTTGTTCGAATCAGAATCTTGTATGCCTTTAGCAGTGTCAGCCTGCTCTGCAGGGTGCTCGTGCAACATCTCTTCACCCAAGCCGGTATCAGCCTCCACCATTGAGCTCTGCTTCTGAAGCATCGCTGCGCTCAAGCCTGTATCAGCCCTGTCTTCAGTGCAGTGCTCATGTTGTATCCCTGCAGTCGAGACTCTGGTAGTCTGGTTGCCCTCTGTACTGTACTTGGTGCCAGATTCTTCACAATCCTGGGCAGTGGTATTCTTGTGAAGATCACCCAAGACGGCAGATCCTCCGGTGAAGGCCGTAGCCTTCTTCTCCGGAAGCTCTCCTCCATTCGAGCCCGTTCCCACCTCCCTCTTCTCCTGCATCATCTCCTGATCCAGGCCCAAGCCCGATGCCCCCTTTCCAGGATGCACCGTTCGCGCCCCTCCCCTCGAGGCCGCCTCACCAGCCTTCTTGTACAGAATCTCCCCACTCGATCCCCTTTCCACGATGCTTCGGCGGCATCCCTCGAAACCCCTAACCTAAATCAGCCATGGCAGGTCCCGTCTCTGTGCAGTTGTTTTTGGATGGAGTATAGATACTCCCTCCGCCCCATATTAATTGACTCAAATTTGTTAAATTTAAATAAATCTAAGCATTATTTAGTATATAAGTTTTATTTAAATTTTAACAAATCAAAGTCAATTAATATAAATTAGAGGGAGTATTTTAAACTGGATTTTTCCTTTTAGAGTAGTAGTATAAGTTCCAAAAACAAACTAGACACAACCGATTTCTTTTTTACAGGTAGCGCTGTGAATAAAATACAAATTCAAAGCTCCGACCGAAAAAACAAAAGAAAAACCAGTTTAAAATAGCTATATATTCCATCAGCTAATAATACTCCATCAGGAAAAAACCAACTCGATATTCTAGCTTTGTCCTAAGCCAAATTAGTTCAAGTTTGAATATGTTTGTGCAAAATGTATCAACGCTTAGAACACCAGTTTAGTTTTATCATGTAGATCATATAATAATAATTTTCATAGTGACGTTGTGTATATTGATACTTTTTCTACAACTTTGGTTTAAACTTGGGACAAACTTAGAGCAAAGATAATTTTGAAATGGACGGACTAGCAAAGTAAAACATTTGCATGAACATAAACATCACCCTCTTATACTATCCGTTACACACAATATATATATATATATATATATATATATATATATATATATATATATATATATATATATATATATAATTCTTAAAAATGAAGCAGATATTTGAGTTGCTAGCTTAAAACATCATCCAAATTCCATTGGGCCCCTAGGACCTCGCTCCGACAAGGCAAGGGGGCTCAAGTAGTGTCTCAACCACAACCCTTCCTTGTTAAGAGCCCGTTCTACAGATCGTAGCAAGTAAAGTTGATCGTTCAATCCTTTTAACAGCAATTACTTTTACAGACTAAGACAACAATACCCTTTACGATGGAGGAAATACATAAAAAGATACCGAGTATTCCTTTTGTTTGAATATACATGTCTAAGTATGTGCATGTCAATGCTACGATATACTCCCTCCGTTCAGAAATATAAGACGTTTTAACTTTGTGAATTGAATATATCTAGACGTCTTTTAGTGTATAGGTTTGTAAATGTTCAGAGTGAACCTATACATTAAAAGGGAACCTGTACACTAAAAGATGTCTAGATACATTCATTTCACAAGTATAAAATGTCTTATATTTCTTAACGAGGGAGTACTATATTTCGTTTTGCATGTTGTCAACCATTTCATATTCATCCTTGTCATCAGGAGAAAATTTTCCTTCCTCTGGTGAACCAAACTTGGTCTTATAGTATTTTGTTATGTACTTTTTCAATTCATCCTACCCCTCAATTATACCTTATCTTGATGTAGTGTATGTATATACTTTTTCTTATAATGGTCATTAGCCACCATATGAAAGTATCTTGTATTACTATCGCATTCTAAGATAAACCGGGCTTTGGATATTTGATACCATTTATTTCTTCCTATTGTAACAAGCGAGCTATTTGTTCATTCGCTTGGTTTTCCAACTCAAGCTCATGTTGTGATAGCACCAACGATTCAATGAGGAATTCAAGATAATCCTTCCGAGTCTTTTTTTATATAGACTGAAATGATACAGATGCCGCCTAGAGGGGGAGGGGGTAAATTGGCGATATACAACGTTTTCAAGAGTGGATCAACAAAGACGGAATTAAACTAGCATTTACTTTGTCAAGCACAAAACCTAGAACAACTAGGGTTCACCTATTTACGCCAATAACTTATGCTAAGCAAGACAAGCAACTATGTGATAGCAAGATATAGACTTCAAGCACGAAGGCTATCACAAAGTAATATGCATAAGTAAGAGCTCGGGTATAGAGATAACCGAGGCACGCGGAGACAACGATGATTTACCAAGTTCCTCCCAACATGGAGTACGTCTCGTTTGGAGAGGGGGTGTATCAAACCACCAATGCCACAAAAGCCTCCCTTGATCTCCTATGAAACTCACCCCAATGGGATCGATCCACACTTTCACTATCAGTGCACTTGTCGGTGGCAATCCATAATCTCTCACAAGGTTGGGGAACTTTTACACAGCTCAATTTTAGGCTCCCAACAAACAATCTTGAGGAAAGCTCCACAACTTAATTTGAGGCCCCAAGTAATCCATAAACCTGCAAAATAACCAAACCGTCTAGGGTTTCAAGAACCCAAGAGTAAAAAGCTTCTCAGCTTTCACCCAATTGAATCCTCACCGAGAACTCAAACCAATGCACCAAATGCAATGGCAATAACACAAGAAATGTTCAAGTCCCTCTCCCCCAAATTCCACCAAATCTATAGAAGCTTGTGGGAGAATAAGAGAGGAAGAATAGTGGAGGAAATCCACAGAAGACTCTAAGATCTAGATCCCAATATGTTCCCCTCACTTAGAGGAGAGATTGATTGGTGGAGTTGTAGATCTAGATCTCCTCTTTCAAATCCCTAAAGTATATGCAAGAATCATAAGAGATATTGAAGGGAAGCAAGCTCAAGAAGGTCAAGAATGGAGGAGAAGATCTGCAAAACTCGGGGTCTGTCCATTGGGGAAGAAGGGCCATTTATATAGGCCCACTGATTTCTAACCGTTTTCTTCCCGTTGGGGAATTTCCACACCGGAGACTCCGGTCTGCACTTATCTCACACCGGAGATTCCGGTCCATCTCCGGACCCCTATACAGACTATCCCGAACTTGATATTGATGGTCATTCCGGAGACTTGGCAGGAACTCCAGACCTGAGCACACAGGAGACTCCAGATTTTTTAGTCCGGAGATTCTGGTCTGTCAGTATACACCGGAGATTTTGGCCAATATCCGGACTGAACCAAATAAGAGGCAAACTTCAAATAGCGATATCTAAAGTTTGGAAACTCCGATTGTCCCAAAACCAATTTTGTTTGAAAGAGGGCAACAAGAGCTACCCGAAAATATTGGATGCCACCAAGTGAGAATATTTCATGTATTATAATGTGAGATACCTCCCTTGGTGAGAAACCTGAAAACCTCCAAGAGCAAAAACACAATAAGATATAAAAGGGAAATCCGTTTTTGATGAACTAGATCTTGGTATGAATATTACCACAAGCTCTAGAACCTCACATGGATAAGATCTAAATAACAACAAAGAACAGTGATGCTAAGTATGCAAAGGTTTGAGCTCTCTCCGAAATATATGATCGAATTACTTACTCGAGAGCCCCTCTTGATAGTACGATTATCTATCCTATAAATCGGTCTCCCCAACTAACACCACGAGACCGGTAACAAAGAAACCCTATCAATATCATACCTTTGCTTTGCACATTCCCCTTGATATTGATATAGACGATCTTGTCCTTCTCAAGATGGAACATCTTTCTTGATTGCTCTTTCACACACTCGCTTGATAAAGACTTGCAAGTTGCTCCCCCATACAACATATGGAAACCTTTATTTTGACCTTGTATTCATCGATCCATGATCACCGAGGATGGCAAGCATTGCAACAGAGACATAGCAAATCCTCACTTGTTCTTTCTCTGGCCTTTGTAACAACTTCAGTTTTTCCTCTACCGTTATAAAAATTAGAACATGGACATAATAACGAATCAAAACTCGGAAGGGTTGAGTTGTACTTTCAGGTGTCCCACGAGCCCGTCGTGGGGACGTAAATATCTCTATGCTACATATGTTTCACTAGGACCACATAAGTGTAGCTTGGCACCTTCTCTTTTATTAGGAGAAACAATTAGTATATGTTTGACATCATGACGTTTATCCATACCTAGATAAGAACCGGTAGAAGACCAAAACTATCCTAGACGCCATTTTAGTGAAGAATCACAAGAGCATAAACATAGACGAGACATACAAACCAAAATAAATATGGCATTGAGAACCAATCCTTGGTTGGATGGTTAGGAGGGCAGTGGTACCTCCAGCCCACCAGAATTCAAACCCCAGGTTTGATGCTTTGGTGTCTCATAAAGGCGGAATATTCTTTTAGTGGGAGGCGATGTTCTCGTCGATAGCGAAGCGCCTGGGGTGACTTCGTCAATCTCAAGATCCGCCGATTCAGTCTCTCGAAGGTGCTCATAGGGGTAGGTTGTGCGTGCGTGTGTTCATAGAGGTGAGTGTATGTACGCATTGTGAGCGCCTGTGTTTATACTGTGTTTCTAAAAAAAAGACATCATGGTGGAAAAAAAAGAATGAGACTTTTTTTGAGAAAAAAAAGAATGAGACTGAGAGCATCTCCACTCGTTGGCCGAACCCAGGCCGAAATCCGGACCAAACTTCGCTCGAATCCAGCAAGTTTTCGCCCGGGTACCAATTTCCCACTGCTGCACTCCAGGCCGAGTTCCCGGTCGCCTGCTCCCGCTAGAATTCGCCCAAATTCGCTAAAGTTCCCAAATTTCGGCATAGTTCGTTATACGATGAATACAGAACACTTTGAGACCAAAGTTCGGCGAAATTTTAAACAGAGTTCGACGTACTGTAAACATAGTTCGTCCTGCAATAAAATTACAACATATTTCGGCCAAGTTCGGCCAGTTCATGCTCAACATCTACGTCGTGTTGCCCCTGCGTGTCCATAGGTGCTCCACAAGATCATCCTGCATTTGTTGATGCATCGGATCTCGGATCTCCGACGCATTGCGATGAATGCAGCCCATGTTGGAGGCACTTGATGATCGTGCAAGAGGACCTCAGAGATGGTATGGCTCGTCCTCCTCGAGCAAACTCATTGGATCCTTCTTCTCATCCTCAATGATCATGTTGTGCAAGGTCACACAAGTTCATCACTTCCCACTTCGATCTTTCGACCAGGTCATAGCGAGGAACGGACAACTACAAACCTCTCACTGGAGCACACCAAATGCCCGCTCTCGTCCTTCCCGCAAGCTTCCATTCCTTGGCAAAGTGATAATGCTTGGGAGCATTGGGCTGAGATAGTCTTCACAAATGTTGGCCATCTTGGATAGATGCCATCGCTAGATAGTATCCCTTGTTGTAGTGATGCCCGTTGATCTCAAATTCCAGGGGAGCATAACCTCAACAAGCTTGCAAAAGACAGTTGAGGAGTTGAGGACGATGTCGTTGTTCGATCCTGCCATGCCAAAGAAGGAGTGCGGATCGAAGATCATGTGTAGCAACGCCTCAAGTATCACAGGCATCCTCCTTTGTGGCCTTTGTACATTCCTTGCCATTTAAATGGACAGTTCTTCCACTCTCAATGCATGCAATCTATGCTTCCAAGCATACCAGAAATCCTCTACTTTCATTGATGCGAGGATCCGGCGGTGTCTTCAAGATGGGTGATCTCAAGTACTCTTCCCCGAACACTGCGCTCTGCAGAATCAGACAAGCAATCAAGGCGGTGGACTCGGCGATGCGGAGATAGTCATCGGCATCGTGAAGCGCCCATATGCAAGCAACCTCATTGCCACGGTGCACTCAAGCGAGGAAAACCCAACCAAGCGGTGCAGTCCTTCTTGCAAAGGAAATATGGGTTGAACTCCGGATGGCATGCACGATCTTGAGGAAGAGCTTAGGCTCATCCTGGAGCGGCCGCGGAACACGTCCTCTCCATGGAGTGGCTGGTCAGCGAAGTAGTCGGCGTACAACATGCAATAGCCCTCTATCCTCTGTCTCGCCTTGCACTTCATGCGACCTGGCGCCGAACCACTGTGCTTCGGCTTCGCCATCTGCATGTACAGTTGGGCAAGCGATGCGAGAATCTGCAAGTGCTCTTCACTTTCGGCGATCTCGACGCTCTCCTCCTCCAGCAGTTCGGCGAGCAACTCCTCGTCATCGGAATCCATGGCGAGTATATCGCCCTCGCCAGAGTCAGTGGACAACACCTCGTCGCCGTCGGAGTCCATGGCCGAATCCGGCCAAATGTCGAACATCTGGCGGGCGTGGTGGTGGCGCCGAAAGCTGCACTACGGCAGGTAGGTCGGTGGCGGCGACGGAGGAGGTGTGGAGCTGGGCGGCAACGACGGCGAGCGTAGCTAGAGGCATGGGCTTGTCTCGACGCGGGGGAGCTCCGCCGGCGAAGCCATGGCGACAGAGCTCTTGCGACAGTCTGGGCGAGTGGAGTGGGTGAAAATGGAAATCTCGCCGGCGTAGCGCACACCCTTTTTGCGGCGTCCGACGTCCCAGGCGTGCCGGAAACCTGGGTTCGGCCTGGATAGGCCGGACCAAAACAAAATCCGGACGAAAACAGCTCCTTGGGTACGCGACTGAACCGATTTTCGGCGTCCGGACCAAAATTCGACGTCCGGATCGGCGTCCTAGTAGGCTAGAGTGGAGATGCTTTGACAAGTCTTGTATGTATCTGCCAGCACCGGGCCAAACTCGAAATCTAGTATTGGGCCAAGTCGCCCTGGCCCATCACGCGGATTAATCGCCTGTGTCGCGTACATCATAAGCAGAGCAGAGTTCGTCTCCGCTTACATGCTAAGCTAATTTACTCACGCCGCGCAATATGAATCCCCGCACCCAAATCGCAGGATCATCAAACCCAAAAACCGCGAACGGACAACAAGATCAGCTCCAACCGATTCTTCTCGATCTGCACCGATGGCCGACGGCGCCGCCAATCCCGAGCCGGAGAAGAAGTCCTGGGCCGACGTCGAGGAAGAGGAGGAGGCCAAGGCCAAGGTCGCCGCCGACGTCGCCGCCGCATCCTCCTCTTCCGTCGCCCCCACCGAGCAGGAGGTGGAAGCGCAGGCCAAGCAGATCGAGGCGCTCTCGCTCTCCGTGCCGGACGACGACGGCGGCGCTGCCGCCGAGGGACCGCCCCTGCTCGATGACTCCGACGACACCCAAATCCAAGCCGTACGCGCTCTGCTCTGCTCCGCCCTGCCCTCTCCCCTCCCCTGGCGCCGGCCGGTCCCAATGCCGGTTGTCTGATTCGGTGTTCGGCGCACTTCTGCTCTCCAGGTGACCTCGGGCGACACGGTGTACGAGTCGGCGACGGCCTTCGAGGACCTGAGCCTCACGCCCGAGCTGCTCAAGGGGCTGCACGACGAGATGGGCTTCAGCCGCCCCAGCAAGATCCAGGCCATCACGCTCCCCATGATCCTCACGCCGCCCTACAAGGACCTCGTCGCGCAGGCGCACAACGGCTCCGGCAAGACCACCTGCTTCGTCCTCGGCATGCTCAGCCGCGTCGACCCCAACCGCAAGGTCCCGCAGGCCATCTGCATCTGCCCCACCAGGGAGCTCGCCCAGCAGGTTCTCTTGACTTCACCCTCTATACTGTATATATGTGAATTAACCTGAAGTGTGAGTTACTGTGTAGCTTGGTTCTGCCAACAAAATTTATACCCTGTAATGTACTGAATCTGATTGGCTGGCCTGTGCAGAATAAATCTGTTCTCATGAGGATGGGCAAGTTTACTGGCATTACCTGTGCCTGCGCCATCCCGCCGGCCAAGAAAGATTATGTGCCCATCTCCAGGATGCCTCCAGTGACCGATCAGGTGGTGATTGGCACTTCTGGGACGCTCATGAAGTGGATTGCCAATAAGAAGCTTTCCACGAGGGACATCAAGATTCTTGTGTTCGATGAGGCAGACCATATGCTTGCCGAGGTACATTTTGGTTCTGTTGTCATCTAACTCTTCATTAGTCCTAACATGCATTGTGTTATTCCGAAGCCTCACTCTTAGTTTGCTGGGGTCTTTGGAGGATGGACCCTTACAGATAGGTGCTCAATTTATTGCAAGCAAGAATGATGCAGACGAACCTTGTAAAGGGCTTTAACGGCGATATTCATATCCTTGTAAGAAGTAGAACAAATATTTCTTAACAGCAAAAAGTGGGGCTATTTTGAGGTTAAGTCCTGTAGATTTTCTGTTCCTTCTGTACTCCGTCAGATGTATGTCAACCTGCCTGATGGCCTAGTAACTATCCTCAGCGAGCAATATGCTTACCAGTAACCTGCTATGGTGTTGTAGTCAAGTAGAGTCGAATGACTCAGATTATGAAAGAACGCAAACTGTGAAGCTTGTACTTCCCAGTGGGCATTAAGGGTTGTCATCATGGTGGTGTTGTTAGGTGTGATGGCTGATAGCTCTTGGTAACTGTTTGGTCTGAGCGGACCAAAAGAACAGATGACATAGATTATTGTGCAGTTTAAAAAGAATATAAATATATCCATATAACTGGAACCATAATTTGGCTCGCTCAAATTTCCATACTTTGTCAGCTGATGAACTTCTGTCCATGACTTACCGGCTTTAGCTGATGTAAACTACCTGCTTTTATGATTTAATGGATCCAGTTCCTTATGCTGGTGAGTGGTTCTTGCAGGAAGGCTTTAAGACTGATTCTGACAAGATCATGAAGGATCTAAAAAGAAATCATGCTGGCTGTCAGGTAACTTTTTTATTTGGTTGACTCTTTTCACTTTGTGATGGTAGAATACATGCAACAGCTTGCTCCTTGGATATACTCCCTCCGTTTCAAAATATAAGATGTTTTAGGTTTATAAAGAAAATGTATCTAGACTTGTTTTAGTGTGTAGATTCACTCTAAACATGAGTGAACCTACGTACTAAAAGTAGTCTAGATACATTTGCTTCACAGAGCTAAAACATCTTGAAATAGAGGGAGTAGTTCAAAATCAAATGTGTGAGTTCTTATGTCCATCAAGTGTTCCAGAGAATATATTTTGAATCCTATACTTTGTATATGCTCACGTGCTGTTTGGTTAACTTCTATCAATTGCTAATGATAGGTAGAACGTTTATTGTGGAAAAGTGTTATTTGGTGATGCAGTGGGTTCTTTTCATTGTTGTAATTTCTCCCGATTGCCATATTCATTTTCTTTGTTTTTGGGACAACGCATATTCATGCATGGGGCATCTTCGAAGTTGCTAGTTTTAGGACTCGAGGAAAGAATCCTATACTGCCTATGTTCTATGTAATTGGCTAATTGTGTATTTCAGAACTACTATGATAAATCTTATTATGTTGCTAGTGTTTGAAGTCCATCTTAATGATGTTTATTTGCTTCAGTCTTCAACTAGCCTTGTTATCCATGTGGTGAATAATCTTCTGTGATGCTTGTAAGTTATAACGGTTGGCGTAATTCCATGGCTGTACCATTAAACTAGCCTTGAATGTGTATATATAATTGCTGAATTCTTGGTTAGTTGTGTTTGTTTCTCTTACCATATGGTGCCTTTTTTTTCTACTTATTTGAATTCTATTTGTGTCAGGTGCTTCTCTTTTCTGCGACCTTCAACGAGAAAGTGAAGGATTTTGTTACAGGTGTCGTTAAGGAAGGAAACCAAATATTTGTGAGAAAGGAAGATCTTACTTTGGAAAAAGTAAAGCAATATAAAGTCCGAGTCCCTGACGAGGCAGCCAAAATAGAGGTTATAAGGGACAAGATATTTGAGTTTGGGCAAAAGGTTGGACAGGTTATCATATTTGTGAGAACACAAATAAGTACCAAGAATGTTCATAATGCTTTGACAAGAGAGGACTATGTGTGTTCCTCAATTCAAGGATCCCTTGACCAATCAGAAAGGGAAAAAGTGATACAGGAATTCAAAGATGGGTACACCAAGGTTCTGATATCAACTGATGTTCTTGCTAGAGGTTTTGACCAAGCACAGGTACTATTTGCGCCACACTAATTTTTACATACATACCAATGAAGTATCTCCTTCTAACGTTCTTCCTCCCAAAGGTTAACCTGGTCATCAACTATGACATGCCGATCAAGTTTAACACGAGAGATGAACCTGATTATGAGGTGTACCTGCACAGAATTGGCAGAGCTGGGCGCTTTGGCCGAAAAGGTAAATTTATGTCAACCGGTCTATGGCTCATTCTTTTTACAAACGAAAATTAGGGATAGAGAACTATATTCTTTTTTATCTGGCAATGCATCAAATGAACATTAGTAGGTCTGGCATGCAGTCACTGTAAGCATATTGGTTAACATTGACATACATTCGCAGTGTTAATATGAAACAAATGGTTTGGACGTAATGACAGGCTGAACCTGTTATGAATGATAAGCAAACATGCTATCTTTAGTCAATCTTAATCCCGATTTGTCCTATCTTGACATTGAACTTCTTAGATTGTTTTTGCTAATAATGAACTTGTTATGCCAAGTTTTAGCAGATCAGAAACCCTAGTGTCCAAGTGCTCTGTTTAGTTTGAGGCGTATATGTTCTAATTGAATCGTTGGTGGTTACAGGAGCTGTGTTCAACCTGCTATGTGGTCAAACTGATGAAGTTGTGATGACAAAGATTGAGAACTACTTCCAGCACAAAGTACCTGAGGTGCCAAACTGGAAAAGCGAGGATAATTTTGAGACTGCACTTAAGGACGCTGGTTTACTTGTGTAAAAAAATATTTGATCGGTAGATGCGCACTTGCCTCAAGACAATTTGGCTTGTGTGATTACGCTATTTCACCAGCACTTGGTTCTTTTGTAGCAGATGGTTGTGTCAGGAGTTTTATCTGAGATTTTTCCATACATTACTGATGCAATGAATCCTATCAGTATGTGCATGTAATCCATTTTTATGCTTGGTTATTAATTTCCAAAGCATAACTTGGTGTGCAAAGTTTTCTTGTTTCAAGCCTTCACACGCAGAACATGTACAGTAGTAATTTCATTTGTGGCAACGAAATACGGGCAGTAATCTCCTGTAAATTACACTAGGAGATTCAGATACATGTATGAGAATGTACATGATTTCCTTTAACTCTGTTGGCACAAAAAAAAGAAGAAGAGTAGCAGCTACAAATTGTCGTGCTCGATGACCTGCGCCCCTCGCCACTCCTCGCCGGGGCCGACGACGACAGGCACCAGCATGGACGCCGGCCCGGTACACAGGAAGTAGTCGTTGCCGAACTTTTCGTACATTCCTCCCGGGCTGCTCAGGTACATGTCCTCGAACCCCATCTTCACCACCCTGAACCCGAGCCCGCTAGACTGCAAAATCAATCACATTACCATCGTCAGTGAGCAACAGATTTGTTGATTGTTCATCCTGCATCATCTACATAGATTTAGTACACAAGCATGCATGGTTACCTGATCAATGGTGATGAACTTGGAAGGCGCGGTGCTGTAGATGCGCTTCTTCCTCTCCTCCGGCGGCGCCGCGTACACCCTGCTCACCTTCTTCTTCAGTATGGTATACTGGTTCTCCTCCACGGTCCACGCGCCCTGCCGGGGCTCCTCCTCGCCGCCGCCGCCGAACCATCCGCCGGACTCCTCCCGCTTCATGGCCTCCGCGGGTGTGAGCAGCGCGAACCCGGACGCCGGCGGCGGGTGGGTGCAGTAGGGGCAGCCCCGGAGCCCCTCCACGGCCGTGCCCCGCCTCGTGTCGAACTTGATGTGGCTCAGCACCGCGCTCGTCAGCTCCACGGGCTTGCTCCCGCCGTTCTTCACGATCACCGCCGTCGCCATACTCAGCGCGTACAGCGTCACCACGTACGACACCTCCAGCTTGCCCGCGCTGCACGCCAGCTCCACCTGCACCGCGTCGTACGAGTCCGAGTCGGCGTCCGCGACCGACCACTCGGACCCCGCCAGGAGCGACGTCGACGAGGCGTCGTTGAGCACGAGGCCGACGCCGCCCCTGACGGCGTCGGCGCCGGCGACCGTGTGGAGCACCTCCCTGTAGGAGAGCTCGTCCTTCCAGTACACCTTGGGCCGGTACGAGGTGACCAGCCCGTCGTTGAGCCGGAGCTGCAGCGAGCTGCCGTTGCGCACGCTCAGCTCCGCCGTGGGCGCGCCCGTGGAGTCCGTGCCGAACTTGAGGCCCTTCCGGCCGAACGTCTCCTCCAGCTGGGACGTCTGCGTGGTGGCCGCGGGCGCCGTCGAGGAGGCCGCTGCTGCTCGGGTGGCCTGCCTGGGGGAGGCGGGGAGGTGGAGCGGGAGGAAGGAGGCGGCGGCCATTGGAGCGGAGCGGAGTGGAGTGAGTGGCCCCTTGGGGGGAAGGCCGGGCTGATCTCACTGCAGCCTCATATCCACCACCGGCTTCAGGAATCAGGATAGGCGGTTTCTCCTTGTCGTCTCGTCCCCTTGGTCCTTGCTCACTTGCTCCTCCCTCCCTCCCGCTCTGTCTTTTTTGTGCTGTTCACTGGAGTATTATTTACAGTGGTGGAAACTAGCTAGGAGCCTACTACAGTACGATAGGAACAATACAATTCAGAAACATGCATGTTTCCGTTCTGAACTGTTTTTTTTTTCAGAAACCCAGGTTAAATGAATGAGTGAGTATCTAGATCTTACGCGTCTGAGAATTAGTTTTGTCTAAGTCGTTGATATCATCCTAATATTTGTGCTAACTCAAAAGATTTATATTAGTCGCCGATTCTGGCAGAACTCATTAAATTCTCGATTCTTACAGACTTATATGTGTAGCCTTAATCACGGCGTAAATCAAGCGGTGAAAAGCGGCGAGACTTGAGAAATTCTCAGACGCCCGAGAACTAGCAAATCCGAATGAATTTACATCGACACTGAAAGAATGTCAAGATAGAACCTCCATGCTGATTTGCAAACCTAATAAGAAAGAAATGTGACCTGGGAGTGAAATTTTTTGGAAACATTAATACTCGTGAAGTGCGAAAGCGACGCTAAATTTCATGGCTAGAATTTATTTATCAGAGCCGGATATTTGAGAGGAGGAGGAGGAGGAATTTTGGGACCAAACATAAAACAAGGGATTCTGCTCTGCTTGCTGGTCAAACGTGTTACACCTGAAGCAGCTGTATTTGCACGGAAGGAAGATAGGCTCCTTGTTCACTTGCTCACACGAGATATTTATACAGGGGTGGCAACTAGTAATTGTCAAACTACTATGACACTAGCAGCACAAGCCACAATACCTGCATGAGCATGAGCAGTGCTGTAAAAAAAAAAAAAAAAAAAACTGTCTCTCTTTCTTTGTTCTTGTAATTCAGAAAACAGGTGCTTCAGTTTTGTTTGGTTTCAGTAGATACATACTAAGAGGAGTGCTGGCAGAATCACATTATACACATTGGTTTAATTCGTTTGAGATCCTCTAGCTATGCGGAGTTGATTGATCTACTTGGCCCCTGCGTCTAAGGGAGGCTTGTCATCACGTCACGGTTCCTTCTCTAACAGACAGGGCATTGGTGTGCAATTTACCTGTAAGAACGATCTCCAACGGTAGCTCGACAAACATAGGTAGTGATAGATTGGGAAGTGTGACCAACGACGAGCATATCTCTAATAATTGGTTAAGTAATCTACTAAACATAATTCACCCATCAAGTCAGGATGGCCGAGTGGTCTAAGGCGCCAGACTCAAGTTCTGGTCCTCTTACGAGGGCGTGGGTTCAAACCCCACTTCTGACACAGTTTTTTCTTTCTTCTTTTGCAAATTTTTTATTTCTCATTAGCTCTGTTACGGTGGATTGAACTGCGAAACTACACCTTAATAATTCGTTTATTTGCACGACAATCCGGGCTCCAAAGCAGTACCAGATAACTAAGCAGCCGGCACGACCGTGTGCGTGCACACACACACACGTGACACGTTTACGTTCATCCCCTGGCCCATGCCTTGGCGCTGGACACGAACCTCTGCTTCCTCGGCGCCATCTCCGCGAGCAGGGCATCCCTGTCCGGCAGGCACTGCCTCACGCCCTCGTCCGCGACGTACTCCCTCGCCCACCGCCACAGCGCCGGGTGCTCGTCCTCGGCGAGCAGCGTCACCCCGGCCATCTCCTCGTACACGCCCAGCCAGTACGCCAGCCCGCTGGCGGCCAGGTCCAGGAAGCCGACTTGGTCGCCCCCGAAGAACCTCCTCCCGCCGAGCTGCGCCTCCAGCAGCGTCAGGTTCGCCTTCGCCTCCGCCTTCGCCGCCTCCCGCGCGTCCCCGTCCTCCGTCCACAGCGCCACCCACACGGGTTTCCAGCACTGCCACATGCATGTAACCAACCCGATCACGATCTAGCACGCACGCTCCAGCCATTCATCACTGCCTCTCGCTCACTCACCTTGCTGTCGATGAAGCGAGCCCAGAAGCGGGCGGCGGCCCGGTGGTGCGGGTCGGCCGGCAGCAGCGCCGGGGCGGCGCCCTGCCGGAAGGCCTCGTCGAGGTACTCGACGATGACGAGCGACTCGCAGAGCGCCGGCCGCCGGTCGCCGTGGAGGAGCACCGGCACCACCTTGTGGACGGGGTTGTGCTCCAGCAGCAGCGGGCTCTTGTTGGCGAGGTCCTCCTGGATGAACTCGTAGGGGACGCCCTTCAGCCGCAGGGCCACCTCCGCGCGGTGCACCATCGGGCAGGTGAAGCAGCCGATGAGCTTCACCGATTCCGACATCGTTTTCCCCATCGGTTTCCTCTCCAGGTTACGTACTAGCTTGGTAGCTCCGGCCTGAATATATAGTTCGCGCCACGAAATTTTATTCAAGTGTAGCTCTGCGTCAGAGTCTTGGCGGCGTTTCTGTGGCGTTGTGCTCTTTGTTTTTGACTTCAGTATATAGGAGAACACACCCGCAAATGTAAATAATTCAACCGGGATTTTACGAAGAGTACAGTCGATCGGCTTCGAGAAGTGAGAGGGGAGGTCGGGTGCCCTCCGCCAAGTTTACTAGTAAAACGATGTGTGGATGAGATAATAAGGGGATTAAACCATGAATTACCGAGGCGGATCGTCCGACCGGGGAAGCTGACAGTTGGATACTGGCTCAATTTGAAGTACCCAAAGCTTGCAATCTTTACTCGGTTGCATCGACTTCAATTTTCTAGCGGTAGCTAAGTGACCAAACAAAACAGGCCCCAAGGACTCCAACATTTCAAGGTACCAAACAGAATAGACAGATCAATCCACTAGGGTGTCAAGGTGGGATCCCACCAAAATCCCGTTTCTACTCCGTACATTTGGAAATATAAGATGTTTTAGATTTATGAAAAAGATGTATCTAGACATATTTTAATGTCTAGATTTATTTGAACCTATACACTAAAAGATGTTTAGATACATCTCTTTCACAAACCTAAAACATCTTATATTTCTAAACGGAGAAAGTAGTTCATTTGCTAAAATTCAGTTCAAAATTTTGCTATAAGCGGGATTTTGGTGGGATTCCAATTGACATACACTTGGTGCAACGGCAGGCAGTCGCACTCGTACACAAACCAAGCACGTCCCTTTTTAGAACAAAATTACAAGCAAAGCATAGGAGCAACGACATAAAAGAAACCCGCAACGACGTCCATCAGTTTCTCAATTTCACATATCATGTCCTATGTGCAACACATCACCTACATTTTTTCATACAACCCCGAAAACAAAGTTGGGTTCCACTATCATGGTGATAACAAAACAACAAGATTAGAGTTCAAGGCGCATACTTCTAGAGCTTGAAATTTAACCTCATCACCGCAAAAGCTAGTGTTAGAATGAGGGATCTAGAAATGACAAACGACATGGCAAAAGAAAGACACAACACATCCCAAAAACATAGTGGGGACTACAGGTCCAAAATAACAAAAAAAACACCATCGACACTTTCTTCCAACCTTTTCTTGCTTTCTACCACTTCACTCCATAGAAGCATCATCATCATCTCATTCCTCCCTGACTGGAATAGCTTGATCCGGAGCTCCTATAAAAAGAATGGGATTGTTCCAGTTACTCGCCATTGCAACATCTTCCATGGCATTGTTCTGGAAAGTAGAAGAGCTACCATATGATAGTGGCTAACCTCTAGGCATGGCCAGATCTTCATAGATCTCGAGACAGAGTCATGGGAATAGCATGTGAAAGAGGGAGGAGATTGCAGAAGTGAACACACATCACGCAAAGAACACGTTGAACTCTACACAAAGCACAACACGATACTTGACCAATTGCTCTCACCGGCGATCACCGACCCAATAGAATCCTAGCAAGAAAAGATGGAGCAACATGCTCCGTCGAACCCCAATCGGAGAGGGAAGAATACCTTGGAGAGGGCCTTGACAACTTCAACTCACAATCATGCAAGATAAGGCCTTGTACATCTCAAATATACAAATCTATTGAGGTCTTGTAGATAAAGGCTCCCTTGAAAGGGAGATGAGACACAACTAGAGGATTCAATCTAGGGTTCTAGTCTTATCATCTATGTCTACGGAATCAGGGTGAGCCATATGGGATGTTTATAGTACAAAGGCAAAAGGGTAGGCAGGAATGGATAATGTAGGTGGGAAAGGGGGTGCATGGGGTTACGGCCCCTTTGCAGCGCGCACTTGCACCGATGGGTCTAGTAGTACCTGGCCCTCAGTCGGGGTACTAGTAGATGAGTGGTAGCAGCATTGACAGAGCAATGGTGCCAGGCTATAGGTGACATGGCGAGCTTCAGGTCCGGTAGTACTGCCCCCAGAGAGGTAGTAACGGAATCGCGGTAGTACCAGAGCAGTAGTGCCACCATCATGGTCGTACAGAGTAGTAGTATCAGACTTCAGGTACCAAGGTGTCCGGGAGACTTAGCGAGGCGCATCTCCAGCCCAAGGTAGTTGGGCCCGGTAGTACCAGGTCGATGTCCGATACTATCGGTGATGGCGGTAATACCATTGTTGGATACAGTAGTATCGCTCGTAGAGGTTTTTTCCTCCTTCTTTTCCAATCCATCGTCTTGTCGGGCTTGAGTCCTCAGGCTTTCTCCCTTGTCTTTGCACTTGTCGATGTGAACCTATCATGGTCACAATATGGATATGAAGTAGTATACCATTGAATAGGGTAGAAAGTTGACTCGCATATAGGATAGGATTCACCTTGAAGTCCATGACCACTTGGCACAAGTTGAAGTGCTATTCATGCTTTGATCCTCCATTTCATTTCCACCTTCCTCTTCATGGTGATCTTTATCACTGGGGGAGGTGTGGGGAGGGGCACCACACTAGTTCTCTTATTCCCAAGGTTTGTCATAACATGGATATCATAGATATCACCATTAACTGCTAGAAAGATTGTAGTACTTCGCTTGCCTGGCGTGGGGGATTGAAATTTCATTATCATAGGCTCCTCTTTGAAAATGGAGAGCTCATCCACCCAAACATTTTCTAGATTCGCTTCAACACGGGTGCAAATCTTGTTTCAAGAACAATCACACTATCTTACCAATTCGCAACATCAATCCTGATGTGTTCTTATCAATCTTGCTTCAAGAATACTAACGCGTAGTCTTTGTCCCCCACCTTTCGCACTTGAAAGTTCCAGATTTATCCACAAATTTTCAATGGCCTTCTTCAATGATCCGTTCTGATGCTTTAGCGTCATCAACAATCACAAATGTTGAATTATCACCCTTGGGATTTTCTTTTGAGGTAGAGCATTCAAAATCAAAGAAGCTCCTTCCTTCCACCCCTAACCCAAAACATTTGAGTTCAAGAGGTTTAGACACCACCCAGAGCATGCCCATAGTACTGTGCCATCAACATCACATCACAGAGTGCACAGTTGGTGGTGGGGATGCATCCAGACTAGTAATGAACTCTGCGGGAGCAATTGTAACAAGTTATCTTAGCCATTGATGCCATTAGATCTTGCTCCATGACCTCTACCTGAGAAGATCCTCCCTGTAGATGGGAGCCGACCTTGGCCTTGACTTTCATGATGGGAAATTCTTGCAAAGAAGACGGACTTCACCACTATCACACATGCGAGCATTGGAGGGGCTAGGTGAGAAGCACTATGCTCCATCATAACGGCGATGTTGTTCTTCAAGGCACCAATCTAGTGTGCGTTCTCGCTCCCGCTTGCAGTGGTGGATGTAGTCCATCTCATGATTATCCCTAGGACGCTCCCAATTGTTGAAGGCGTCACAGGAGTGCTTTACAGCGGCGGACCTGGCAACCTTGATCAATGGAGTGGGAAGGGGGAGGGTTTGATGGCTAGTGCGGTGGTGCAAATCTGAGATAGAGGTGGGAGAGAGCGAGAGCAATCTAGGTTTCCCACTGAGACCCATGTCCACTTATGTAGTGGTGGTTGGATAGATGTGGGTGCTTGAGGGAGTAGGAGATGGGCCTATAGGTCGGCCAGACCAAGGTCCGGGTTAACGAAGGGTAGGATCGAGGGATGGGGCACATGTCATCCATTAGACGATGGCAACCAACCCGCCACGGGGTTAGGCCACACCGGAGCGACCAAGCCCTGTTGGTGTGTTGCCTCTGGGATCACAATATTAGAAAACGAGACCAACAAGGACCAACGACGCAAGAGACGATACTTCCATCGTGCGCTGTGGAGGGAGGGAACAATAAAACTTGTTGGATCATTCACCCAAACATTAGATTTGGTTGATCAGCAGATCCGAGGCAGAAGAAATAATTATTTTTTCCAAAGGAACAAGTTTGTGTAGCAATGTGTCGTTTGCTCGTAGCCGTGAACTCCCCGAGGCAATTTCGAATGACTACGCCTGTGGCTCCACTCGGCATCAATATTTACCGAAACAAAAATGTCCGGCGCTTTTTGCCAAGAACAAGTCCAGGTTGGCAGCTGATTTATTTGATTCAACAGCAAAACTACATTTATTTCCCCGGCCGGCCTCCAGAGCACAAAGGAACGTGTCAGCAGCACCATGGTGTGCGTGCACACAAACACACAGTTCATCTCCGCGCCAATGCGTTGGCAATGGACACGTACCGCTCCTTCCTCGTCGCCATATCCGCGCGGAGCGCCTCCCTGTCCGGCAGGCACTGCCTCACGGTCTCGTCCGCCGTGTACTCCCCGGCCCAGCGGCGCAGCGCCGGGTGCTCGTCGTCGGCGAGCAGGCACACCCCAGCGATCTCCTCGAACACGCCCAGCCAGTGCGCGATCCCGCTGGCGGCCACGTCGAGGAAGCCGACGCGGTCGCCTCCGAAGAACCTCCTCCCGGCGAGCTGCGCCTCCACGAGCGCCAGGTTCATCTTCGCCTCCCTCGCCGCCGCCTCCCGCGCCTCGCCGTCCTCCGCCCACAGCGCCACCCACATGGACCTCCAGCACTGCGCGCGGTCAAGCCGTCCATCACGTACTGGATTAATCAATCATCAAGCGGCGGGCAGTGTGTAATAATCCTAGTATAAATTACCTTTTCGGTGATGAAGCGGGCCCAGAAGCGGGCGGCGGCCCTGTCGAGCGGGTCGGCCGGCAGGAGCGCGGGCCCCTGGACGAACGCCTCGTCGATGTACTCGACGATGACGAGCGACTCGCAGAGGGCCGGCCGCCGGTCGCCGTGGAGGAGCACCGGCACCTTCCTGTGGACGGGGTTGTGCTCCAGCAGCAGCGGGCTCTTGTCGGCGAGATCCTCCTGGATGAACTCGTAGGGGACGCCCTTGAGCCGCAGGGCCACCTCGGCGCGGTGCACCATCGGGCTGCTGAAGGAGCCGATGAGCTTCACCGCGTCGTCGGACATCCTCGGTGTACCGTGCTTCCTGATCGATCGATTTCTCCAAATTAGCTTATAGCTCCGGCCTCAGCTGGACTGAATATATATATGAGTCTTCTTCCGTTTGTTCTCCAGTGTAGGTAACGGGACTTATACAATGACACAAATGGTAAAAAATTGTCGGGTCACCACGTCAAGATCCTATAGCCATCGGTAGCATCTCCATCGGTAGCCAAATGTGAGTGGGACAAGGTTGCCTAAGAAAGCACTCACGGCATCCTCCGGCCGGTGTAACCATTTTCTTTAAGCCGGTCGTTGGCCCCGGCCACATTCTCTCCCGTAACTAGTACTGCCTCCATTCCCAAATATAAAATGCTTTGATAGTCTATAATATAAAGGTTGTAATATACGGTACTTTCTTCGTTTTAAAATATAAGATGTTTTAGCTTTGTTAATATTCTGCTTTACTAATACAAAATCACACCAAGATATTCTGCTTTACTAATACAAAATCACAAAACAGAAAAACTGCTCCAACCTAAACCTGATTTATAACATAAATACTGACACTTACTCAACACCATTGATACCGAAAAAGCATACGCGACAACAATCGCACGCACGCTATGTGCCCAAGAGACTGTCTGTGTTCCGAGCCATCTTCATATTTTTCTGAAGCCTCCCCAGTTTGCGAGGTAGGAATTAAACAAAAGAGAAAACGAGAAGAAAAAACTGCAATTCCATCCTCTGAAAATTACGCGTTCATCTTCTGTCGAGTGATAATGCCTTCAGAATTAGGGAAAAGTGAAAGTATCAATTAAACACGTACGCTTCTCGTAGTTAAGCTCCATAACAACCAGAATGTGCCTCACATCCGTTCTGCTGCAGATCCTTCGACGTGATGTCATCTCCAACTGAAACCAAGGACATATCTTGTAGTCCAGATGATTGAGGGATGGAAGGTGCATCAACCACTTTGGGAGCTTGCTCGTCTTAACGGAGCTTTGGCATGGTCCCAATCTCAATTATCCAATCCTCGGTATGAGAAAAACTAAAAAGCTCTAGGTTCTATAGACGAGGAAAACCCCGCGCAGAGCATGTCATGGTCCAACACCGGCATTGGGTCTTCTTTAAATGAATCAGCATTTAGACAGAAACTTAGTGTAGTTTGTGGGAAGTGATGGCTCTAAGGAAATTTATCAAATGCACTCAATTTATAGAGTTCAACATCAACCAAGCGAGGCATGTTTGCTAATATATTGATCATCTCCGACAACATGCATGGAATTATTACCAATGACAAGGTTGTTAGTTAAGTCATTTCGACCAAAAAACCCACCATGTCAATATTGCAGAATTTGCTTGTAATAAGAGAATCTTTTAACCGGAAGGTCTGGAGCACTTTCTGTTGCACACTAATTGGTGGAGAGAATCCATCACAATGGTAAACATGCCTTAGAGAAGGGTTGTGCCACAAAGATTTTGGTACTACTGAGTATGTGTTTGTCGTATCAATAGTTTGCAAGTAAATGAGTTGTCCAATTGAAGAAGGGAGAGTCACATCTTCACAACTAATCAACCTAATACATCTTAAGTGAATGCAGCCACCAATTGCACTAGTTAAATCCCTTAACCTTGAGTTTTGAATGTGAAGAACTCGAAGAAACATGCGGCTCGCCCTCCGCCACATAGCCACCCACTTAGATCTCCAACATTGCGCACGAAAGAGTCATATGTCACACCTTCTCGTGGTTGGCGGCGCTGCATATGTTGCGAAGGGAGGGCAACAATGGTACTGGCCATCGACGGTGATCTTTCCCGTCCGAAGTCGAGATGCTATCAAGAGCGGTGATGCTATAAGAAGTCATCGTAGATGATACCATTACTAGCGGTCGTCGCCGATGTTATCGGGGGTCGGCAATGCTACAAGGTGGTCAAAACTGCTATGAATAGTGCTACATGTTGCTACCAACGAGGTCGGTGATGCTACCGGCCAGTGGGGATTCTAAGTACATGTTTTTCATCCATCGCACAAATATATTGCAACGATGCTACAATAACACAATTTTTTGCTACGAGGTTTCCAGCGAGATCCATGTCTGACGAATCTTTTTGTTTGTTTCTAGTTGAACCAGTTTTTCTATAATGAAATAAAAGTATGTTCATATATTGATCGAATGAGGAAGTGAGGGATGGGGGAATATCCGAGGGGACGTGGATTTACCGAGACACCCTATTTTTCGCTTATCGCGGGAGTGATACCGCTCCGCGCACCCCTCCCGTGTGTAGTGGATCAGTCCAATATACTACTACTACCTCCGTTTCAAGGCTTAAGGCGCACACGCTTTTCAAAGCAAAGTTTGACCAAAAGAATTGAACAACAAAATCTTGATTATATTATACATAATTAGTACCGTTGGATTCGTATTGAAAAATACTTTTCAGTGGTACTAGATTTATATCAAAACTCTTTACGTATTTACAGTAATTCTTGGTCAAAGAAAAAACACGCAAAACGAGGACGCCTTAAGTCCTAAAACCGAGGGAGTATATATTAAGGACGAAAGGATTATAGCCCTCTCCTTGCTCCACATCTTGGTACTGTTGATGTTTTAATTTCTTCCAATTAGCCCCTGCCACATAGGGTACACTATAGTGCACCTTTTCTTTTATTTATAAGGAGTAGAGCCCTCTGCTTACTCCACGTCTTGGTATTGTTGATGTTTCATTTTTTAGATTAGCCCCTGCCACATGGGTTACACTAGAGCGCATTTTTCTCCTTCTTTATAGACTGTTCGATGGTAATTTTTAACACAATTTTTCAACAATAATTTTCTGACGGTAGTCACATACGCCTACCTCTCAAAGAGGAAAATTACATATGTCTACGGCAGTATATTTTTGTATCCCTTCTTTTCAACAACTCAGCGATAATCTTTTACACAACTTTCTAGCAGTAATTTTTCAGTAATAATTACATACGTACATTGTTAACACTCCGGCGTTACGATCGAAGATAAGCCTCGATCCTAACTTTTCATTGCTCTATCTAATCTCGCAGTTTTTAACTATTTTATGGTATTTTTTCAATACATCTTTCCGGCCATAACTTTTTGAAGGTAGTTAGCCTATATGTACGACAGTATTTTCAGCTCTTTTTTATTAAACTTTCCCCCCTAATTTCCCGGAGGTAATTAACCTATGACAAGTCTTTAAGAATGACTAATTCATCGTCAGTTATTTTTCCGTTAGATAGTAATTCTCTGACACAACTTTCTAGCAGTAGTTATGTAGTTTCCATACTTCCACTTTTTGATGGTGCCTAACTTTCTGTCTACAAATAAATTTTCTATGTTACTATAGGTATAGAAAATACGCATCAGGGATGTTACTATAATATATCATGCATATACTTCTCTTATGTCGTACACATTGTCTAACATCTAACAACTTCAGAATATCATGTGGATGTTGAACCTAGCCATATACACAATTGAGTTAATGCCGCTGGCGCGATGTGTCAACGCGCCTACTTCCCTAGTAAGGGTCTAACGGGTGTTTCTTTCATTTTTCTTCTGTTTCCTTTTTCCTATGTTTTATCTTCCTTTTCTTTTTATTTATTTTTTCTTAAATAATTTTTTTTGTGATTTTAAACAATTTCCCGGAAAGAATTTAAAATTTGAATATTTTTCAATCTGGAATTGTTTATTTAATCCGAACATTTTCAAATTCCAATGAATTTGGAATTCGGACATTTTTGTATTCGGTTATTTTCAAATTCGAGCGCATTTCAAACTCAAAAAAAATTCAAGTTTGAACATTCCTCAACTTCGAAAATTTTAAAATCAATACATTTTTATTGATGTAAAAACAGAAAAGGCAAAATAGAAAATGAAAAAAAGAGAGAGACAAAGACACAAGTACCTTTTTGTTGGGTCGCATTTCGTAGCGGCCATGAGGGAATCTCTCTTCAGGCGGGAGCGACCCCAAAGAGTGTTGTACAGCATCTCCCGTGATGGGCTGGAACCAAATGGGCTGGGAAGATAAGACACAAAGGGGTAGATGTGTCATTTTGCGCGGAGCAATAAAGGGATAATAAGTGATCTAATTTTGAAAGCTTGGGATTCCCCTTTGGTGAAATCGGGGAAGGTGGGAACCGAGACCGCGGGTGATTCGGCTGCCTCATAGTGTAATTCCTTCCTAATTTATATTTATCTATTTATTTCGAGATTGAGCTGGGGTTGTAGATCCATCACAAACACATTCCAATTCCAACTCCAATCGATTCAATTCGATTCGATTCGATTTTAATCGCTGGCGTGGATCGGCGGCGGAGCACCACCGCAACCGCGTCCTTTTCGTGGTGGATTACGAGAGAGAAGGTTACCTACTGTTCAAGGTTAACCTGAAGGATCTCTTCTCAGAGTCACATGACTTGATAACTGTCAGTCCTCTGCTCACAGCGGGCATGCGATGCAAGGCAGGCTATTGGATTCGCAAAAGAAAAAGGCAGGCTATTGCAGAAATCAGAGACGGATGTACTAGTACAACAATCAGTTTCTTTAATTAAAAATTAAAATGATGCGAAGGCGAAGAGTGAAGAGAAAAACAATTGACAGTTCTGTACATTTGTACTGGTCTCGCTCACTCAAATACAGTGGAAAAGAAAAAACGCCCCACTAGTTCATCTTTTTGGGTTTGAGCCAACCAGCTTGGGATATATAGGTAGACGGTAGCCGCCCGAAACATATCACTGGCTAGCGAAAAGACTCCGGGCCGGCAACTAGCTTTCAGCGAAGCTACCAAGAAAATTCTGGCACGAGCTACACAGTGCTATATCAGCGGAGGCGGCCGGCGGGGTGGTCGGAGAAATCAATCGGGAAGCACCACCAAATTAAATTAAGATGACTGAAGCGGCGGTGAAGCTCATCGGCACGTTCAGCAGCCCGGCGGTGCACCGCGCGGAGGTGGCCCTGCGGCTCAAGGGCGTCCCCTACGAGTTCATCCAGGAAGACCTCGGCAACAAGAGCCCGCTCCTGCTGGAGCACAACCCCGTCCATCACAAGGTGCCCGTGCTCCTCCACGGCGACCGGCGGCCGGCCCTCTGCGAGTCGCTCGTCATCGTCGAGTACATCGACGAGGCGTTCTTCCCGCAGGCGCCGGCCCTCCTGCCGCTCGACCCGCTCGACCGGGCCGCCGCGCGCTTCTGGGCGCGCTTCATCGACGACAGGTGCGGGCGGTGCACGTGGGTGGCGCTGTGGGCGGAGGACGGCGAGGCGCGGGCGGCGGCGGCGAGGGAGGCCAAGGAGAACCTGACGCTTCTGGAGGCGCAGCTCGGCGGGAAGAGGTTCTTCGGAGGCGACCGCGTGGGGTTCCTGGACATCGCCGCCAGCGCGTTCGCGCACTGGCTGGGCGTGTTCGAGGAGATCGCGGGGGTGTGCCTGCTCGCCGCCGACGAGCACCCGGCGCTGTGCGCGTGGGCGAGGGAGTACGTGGCGGACGAGGCCGTGGCGCGGTGCCTCCCGGACAGGGAGGCGCTGCTGGCGGCGCTGACGCGGAGGAAGCCGACGTACGTGGCCACTGCCAGGGCTATGGCGGAGAAATAAGTTACTACCAGACGTGCCGCACGCGCGTGGTTCCGCCTCCGCGCATGGATTCCAGGCGATCGTCCTGCTCCCGTGATCCGTCGATTTTTTTAGTTAAATCCATCATTAGTCACTGAACTTCCTTAGCGAAATCGATACAATCATTGTACAGTAGGAATACGAGTTTACTGTCACTGAAGATGCGTCGAAGCATCACTCACAGTCACCGCTCGTGCCGTAAAAATATATTGGCATAGAGATGTATTTGACGACGTGACGATCTAAGAACCCACTGATAGGTCACTTAATAAATAAATAAAAAAACTCATGTACACGAGGGGCTTTTTGTAAAACTATCATCCCCTCCACCGGTTCTCCGTTCTCTAGCTCCATAGACCTCACTTGACCCAATCCCCGTCCCCGAAAGAAATCTGCCGCAGCCACCGGCTTTGGAGCACGCCGGCGAGCCCTCCCCCGCCTCCACACAACGCGCTGCTCTCCTAGGTTCCGATTCAGCTGCACCCGCCTACGACGGCGCTCCCTATTATGCAGCTCGCTGGGAGGTGTTAGGAATAGACAACTTGTATTCCTTTGGGGACCAAATGCCACAATATATAATACAGATACATGTGTGAATATGCAGGAAGCCTCTAACATATGGGGAAAACTACAATACAAATATATACATCTAACACTGACATGGTTATATCCCGCGGGTACACGATCTCAGCATACCTGGTCCAGCCCAAGGAAGGTCCACGGCAAATATACGCCGGCCCATGAAGACTTTCGGGTGGCCAAGGCCCATGACGCCTTCGGATCCTTGGAGAGCAAGACTAGAGTAGATAGGAAATTCAAAGGGGTAAACCCTAGAACCTGTAACCGACTAGATTTGTGCCTGGGACCTGCCTAAGTCTATATAAAGGCCAGGAGGGCACGACCTAGATCTCTCTCTCATATTTTTCGCATACGCACCTCCACGCCAGATTGCATCTGCGCACCCTTGTAATCATCGGTTTCGCCGTAATCAAGAGAAGACAAGCAGGAGTAGGGTTTTCCCTCCGGGGGCCTGAACCTGGGTAAACCTCGTGTCCTGTGTTGCTTGTTTGCTAACCGTTCCGTGATCTCCAGCATCCCCATCTTCTCCAAAACCCAAGTCCATAACAATGGGCATTGACGAGATTAAACCTCGTCAATTGGCGCCGTCTGTGAGAACTGGGGACGCTGATTGTGCGATCGTGATGGTCCCAACCCGAGCGATCTACAACTCTGCGGCGACGGAGAGTCACCTCCTCTTCGGTGCTTTCGACTTCACCACCCACTCACCGGCCACCATGAAGGACTTCGATCCCGTAGGCAACGGACTCGAGATCCTGTTCGGGAGCTTCTGCTTCCAGGTGTGGCAAACCGGCACCCTCCGCCTCCCAGAGCGGGTGCCCCTACCATCAATCAGGTCCGCTTCATGGACCCCACACCCTGTGCTATGCACATCATCATCAACAGATGAGTCCTACGACAGCAGCAGCTGCAACTCCGATCTGTGCGATCCTCCATCGGATGAAGGGACCTACGGTTCCGGATCCAAAAGCTGTGGCAGCAGCGGACCAATATACGAGCGCTGCCAATGCGCCGTAGTCATCCAGAGCGACGTGGATCAAGAAGAGCCCAACCCGCCGCCCAACCCGACACCTAACCCGCAGGAAAGAAGCGGCGGGAACAGAAGAAGCCAGTCCCCCCACCCGAAGGGGACAACGCCGGCCAGGTCATCCGCCTTAGCAAAGAAGGATGGGCACAGGCATGCGCCGCCGTGGCGGGCAGCACGATCCTGCCTGCAGATGCCTCACGGGACCTGTTGATGGCATACCACTTGCTCCTGATCGAGGAGCACAAGAAGAAGGTCAAGATGCAAGAGGTGCTTGACAAACACAAACAAGCAGCCTCGGAGTCCAGCGCGCGACGAGTTGCGCTCTCCGCCATGGGCATCGGTTCCAGCTCGAACGGCAACCACGGCAACAAGCACCGCTCTCGGACGGAGAACATGGACCCCAAGGAGCGCCGTGAGGTGACCCGAACCCTCCACGCATCCTTCATGGAGATGGATGCCGACGACAACATCATCCCGAAGACGCCGCAAGCTGCGATCATGGCAGCCACCGCGTATCTCGCATCCTACCCACCTCCGGAGGGGGACCCGAAAAGATTCATGCACAAGTCCGCACTCACCGGACTCGGACTCGTCGGAGCTGCGCTACATCAAGAAGCTCCTACGGAGCCGAAAAAGAAAGCTACGGTCAGGTTCGACCGCAACCCCACTCCTTCATCCGAAGAAGAGGACCATGACCTTCCTCGAAGGCACAAGAGCTCACGTCATCGCAGCCGCGATTACGACGACAGAGACGCGCTAACACAGCGCAAAATCGACAAAGCGCGAGCCAAGCGCGCATGCTCGTCTGAATCCAAGATGGACGAAGACGAAGGAGAACTCTGCGGAGCCCGGTGCTTCAGCAGATCTGTCCGACGGACACGGATGCCGCAAAATTTCAAGCTTCCTTCGGATACTCCGAAGTTCGACGACACACGGGACCTCAAGGCGTGGATCAGCGACCACCTGTCATCCGTCAAGCTGCACGGTGGAAACAAGGAAACCGCCATGCAATGCCTTCAGCTGTAGATGACAGGCACAGCCCGGATCTGGCTTATAAGCCTATCTTCAGGATCCATCCGAAGCTGGGAGGAGCTGGCTTACAGTTTCATCTGAAACTTCAAAGGCACCAGCAAGAGTCCCGCCTCGATCGAGGAGTTGCGAGTCTGTACTCAATGAACAGGCGAATCCATTCGCTCGTACATACTGTGCTCGTCCAACACCAAGAACTCCACGGCGCACATCTCCGAAGAAAGGGCCATCAACGCCTTCAAGGACGGCGTCAAGCGCCAGGACTTCAAGGAGGAACTTGGGCGCGTCAAGCCCAAGACACTTGACCACCTCATGGACATCGCCAACAGGTGGTCCGACGGCGAAGATTCCGTCCACCGGGCACAATCAGAGGAAGAAGACGATTATGGCCGACGACGGGAACGCCGTAACAAGAGGAGACCGCGCGTCTACGATGATCGCGATGGACCCGACATGGTCGCGGACGGCTACGCCGATCACCGCAACAATGCCAACCGCAACAGCGGCGGATACCACGGAGGCAACTTCCATGATGGAGGACGCCCAACATAGTCGTGGCAGCGCCGCGGTCGCGACGACGGACCCTCGGCATACGAAAAACTATCGGGTCCATGCACCATCCACTTCTACATCGACAAGCAGGATGGTAAGAAGAAAGCAAGCCACATGCTCAAGGACTGTCGCGAGTTCCAGAAGCTCAGCGAAAGCATGGTTCAGATGAGGCAGCAAGCTCCACCCCCTGGATTTGGGAATGCACCCGCACCAGGAAAGATAGAGCATGGAGCTCCTCCACCGCCACCTGTAGGAGGCCCGAACCAACCAGTCGCACCAACACAGAACAACGCTAGGCACGGGTATCCCCCGCCGAAAGGAGCACTGATGATCCAGAGGGGCGCCCCACGAATAGGGTGCAGAAGAAAATCACCCATCAGATCAACCTGGCCGTGACAACTCCACCCGCCATCCTTGAGTACCTCAGCGGATCGGATTCCTGCATCACGTTCACCGCTCGATCACCTTGCCGGATCCCTTGCCCAGTCATCATGCCGCGTGCCGGAGGCGCAGACGAGGTTTTTCGAGATGGCCGCCGCTTTCATGCACGGCAGCGCATCAACCTGATGTTCGGGTATACCAAGCAAGAATGCGGCCCTGCCAGAAAGCCGAAACATGTGACACAAGTACTCTAGCAAATGCGAATGATCCTGCTAAGCCTGGAACAACACAACCGGCATCGTGCCGGAAAGGGCATATTCCCGGGAAAAATATGGCTCGACGTCATCTTCGCAAGCGGACAACTTCCGGCGCGAGCGGCTCGACCAAGTGGTGGATCCATCACAATACCACGCCATCCTGCATGTAGCATTCGCAAGGTTCTTGGCTGTACCACACCACGCTGCACTACTCAAGATGCCAGACCTGTGGCATCATCACGGTCCACGGAGCTTCACCCGATCGACCATCGCGACAGGGACTTCAACAGAATCTCCCAGTCATTCGGCATGCATGAGGAGCTCGTAAGGCTCCGCGAGGTGACGGACAACGGGGCACCCCCAGTCGCACGACAAAACGCACCTGATATGTCTTTTGACTCCACCATCAACACAAAGAAGGTGCAGGTACACCCGACGGATGCCTCCAAGACGGCGCTGATCGCTAACGATCTTAGCCTCAAGATAGGAAAGCGCCGTCGAATTCCTCCGTGAGCTGAAATCTTCGCTGGTGTCCCGCGGACATTCCAGAGTTCCTGTGAATTCGCCGAGCATGCACTAAATGTCTTTCCGACACCAAGCCCGCTGCAGTCCATCCGAGATCTCAACCCGGGCCAAAGCCATCGGGATGGAAATCAACACTACTCGCCTGACTTCATCGAGAGATTAAAGAAAGCGAGTGGCTCGCCAATACGATGATGGTCCCCAAAAGGACACGGACATCTGCGGATGTGCGTGGACTTCACATCGAACAAGCATTGCCGAAAGGATCACTTCCTCTTCCTGATCGACCGGATCATCGATTCGACCACGTGATGCGAGAAACTCTTCCTCGATGCCTACTCAAACAACCAGATTCGACTCAAGGTCGAAGACCAAGAGAAAACGCGCTCATCACGCCGCTCGAGTGTTCGCTACAACACAATGCCTTCGGCTAAAGAACGCAGTGCCACGTGCATGTGCATGCTTGAAGGACCAGATCGGTCGCAATGTCCAAGTCTATGTCGACGACATAGTCATCAAAACCAGGGAGGCGAGAACACTCATCGACGATCTCCGTGAGACGTTCGATAATATCGACCGCTACAGGATCAAGCTCAACCCCTAAAAGTGCGCCATTGGCCTTCCATCGGGTCAGCTGCTTGGCTACTTCATCTCCCAGTGGGGGATCGAGGCGAACCCGAAGAAAATACGGGCCATAATTGCCATGGAGAAACCGAAGAATCTCAAGGGTATCCAAGAATCATAGGCGAATAGCGGCATTGAGCAGGTTCATCACCGTATGGGCGAAAGCCCGCCATTCTACCAGCTACTACGCAAGGCGCATAAATTCGTGGACACCAAGCGGACGACGATTCAAGATCCGGGCTTCTTCCACCTCGCCCGTCTTGGTTATGCCAAAGGAGCGCGAGCCCCTACTGCTGTACATAGCAGTCACACACCAGGTGGTAAGCACCGTGCTGGTGGTCGAGCGACCCGAAGAAGGCAAGACCCATGGGGCCCAACGCCCAATCTACTACCTCAACGAGGTATTGACGCCAACAAAGCAGAGGTACCCTCAGTACTAGAAACTCGCCTACGGCGTGTTCATGACGGCTCGTCAGTTGAGCCATTACTTCCAGGAGCACCAGGTGATGGTCGTCAACGAAGCACCCCTGAACAGCATCCTAAACAACCTGGAGGCCACAGGACGTGTTGCCCTATGGGGCATCGATCTGTCACCCCTAGACATCGTCTACGAGAAGCGACTCGCAATCAAGTCTCAGGTCCTCAGGGGCTTCCTTGTACACTGGATGGAGCTGCAGCTGCCAGACACCCCAGACATGTCGCAGTCATGGACGATGCATTTCAACGGCTCCAAGCGAAGTCGAGCAGAGCCGGGTCATATCGACCTCCAGCAGGCGACAAGATGAAGTACGTCCTTCGGATGAAATTCCGAGCTTCCAACAATGAGGCCGAATACGAAGCCCTCATCCACGGCATGAGGATGGCAAAGATCTGCGGCGCAACGCGCCTGGTCATCTACGGTGACTCCAACCTCGTCGTCCAACAGACGATGAATGAGTGTGACGAACACGCCGAAAACATGATCGCGTACCGCGCACTCTACAACTCACTCGAGGGAGAATTTGACGGATGTGAGCTTCAGCATGTTGGAATAGAAAGCAACGAGGAGGCCGACAGACTCGCCAACATCGGCTCCACCTGCGCAAGGGTGCCACCAGGTATGTTCCTCGAACAGATCTGTGTGCCATCCATCAAGCGTAAATTCCCCAAGGGATCACCCGAAGAAGCAGAACACTCGGGGGCTACGCTACCCGAAGGTCATTAAGGACTCGAAAAACTAGACACAGAGGTCGCCACGGTCAACCTGATGTAGGTCATGGCAGTCGAAGAAACTTGGACACGACCGTACCTCCAGTACTTGATAGACGGAGAACTACCTGATAGCCCGACAGATGCCCGGCGCATTGTTGGAGATATGCCCTAGAGGCAATAATAAATGTAGTTATTATTATATCTTTGTGTTTATGATAAATGTTTACATTCATGCTATAATAGTATTAACAAGGAAACATTAATACTTGTGTGATTTGTAAACTAAAATAGAGTCCCTAGTAAATCCTCTTTATAATACTAGCTTGTTGGTTAATAAATGATTGTGGTTTTCCTATCATGAACATTGAGATGTTATTAACAACAATATCATATCGTTAGGAGAATGATATGGTGGACATACTCCTATAGATAAGCGTAGCATAAAGATCAAGTCATTTTAATAGTTCAATTGCTATATGCTTTCTGATACATAGTAACCTAATTCCTTCGACCATGAGATCATGCATATCACCTTCACCGAGAGGATGCTTTGATGACATCAAACACCACACCGTAACTGGGTGGCTATAAAGGTGGCATTGAGTGTTCGGAAAGTATTGGTTGAGACACATGGATCAAGAGTGGGATTTGTCCATCCATATGACGGATAGATATACTCTGGGCCCTCTCGGTGAAATGTCATCCAATTAGCTTGCAAGCATGTGACTGGCTCACAAGGGATCACATATCACGGGAACGAGAAAAGAGTACTTATCAGTAACGAGGTTGAACTAGGTATGCAGAGATACCGACGATTATAACCTCGGATAAGTAAACTATCGTGAGACAAAGGGAAATTGGTATCGTATGTAAGTGGTTCATTCGATTGCAAAGTAATCGTAGAAATATGTGGGAGCTATATGAATTTCCAGATTCCTCTATTGGTTATTGTTCGGAGAAGTGTCTCGATCATGTCCGTATAATTCACGAACCGAAGGGAGACACACTTAAGGATTCGACGTTGTTTGAGTAGTTATGGAATGATGAGAAAGAGACCGAATGTTGTTCGGAGTATCGGATGGGATCCAGGATATCACGAGGAGATCCGGAATGGTCCGGAGAATAAGATTCATATAAGGAAATTCCTGTTTCGGAGTTGGAGAATGGTTCCGGTGTTTTCATCAGGAATGTTCTAGAAGGTTCCGGAAGGTCCGGCACTCCGAAGGGGAAGGGTACATGAATGTGTCATACCAAGTTGGAATGATTACATCATGTACTAGGTGTCATCGCTGAACAAAATAAAGGGTTTAATCAAATCCTAGTTTGAAAAGTCAAACACCAATTTGAAAAGTCAAACGGTTATTTTGGAAAGTGGAGGGAAGTAGGAAACCGAGTTGGGGAGGAGTTCCTCCTCCACGGCCGGCCAACTAGGGATCCGAGTGTTGGAGATATGCCCTAGAGGCAATAATAAATATAGTTATTATTATATCTTTGTGTTTATGATAAATGTTTACATTCATGCTATAATAGTATTAACAAGGAAACATTGATACTTGTGTGATTTGTAAACTTAATTTGAAGTCCCTAGTAAAGCCTCTATATAATACTGGCTTGTTGGTTAATAAATGATTGTGGTTTCCCTATCATGAACATTGAGATGTTATTAACAACAAGATCATATCGTTAGGAGAATGATATGGTGGACATACTCCTATAGATAAACATAGCATAAAGATCAAGCCATTTTAATAGTTCAATTGCTATATGCTTTCTGATACATAGTAATCTAATTCCTTCGACCATGAGATCATGCATATCACCTTTACCGGATGGATGCTTTGATGACATCAAACACCACACCGTGACTGGGTGGCTATAAAGGTGGCATTGAGTGTTCAGAAAGTATGGGTTGAGACACATGGATCAAGAGTGGGATTTGTCCATCCATATGAAGGATAGATATACTCTGGGCCCTCACGGTGGAATGTCATCCAATTGGCTTGCAAGCATGTGACTGGCTCACAAGGGATCACATATCACGGGAACGAGAAAAGAGTACTTATTGATAACGAGGTTGAACTAGGTATGCTGAGATACCGACGATCAAAACCTCGGATAAGTAAACTATCATGAGACAAAGGGAAATTGGTATTGTATGTAAGTGGTTCATTCGATCGCAAAGTAATCGTAGAAATATGTGGGATCCATATGAATTTCCAGATTCCTCTATTGGTTATTGTTCGGAGAAGTGTCTCGATCATGTCCGCATAATTCACGAACCGTAGGGAGACACACTTAAGGATTCGATGTTGTTGAGTAGTTATGGAATGATGAGTAAGAGACCGAATGTTGTTCGGAGTCTCGGATGGGATCAAGGATATCACGAGGAGATCCGGAATGGTCCGGAGAATAAGGTTCATATAAGGAAAGTCCTGTTTCGGGGTTGGAGAATGATTCCGGTGTTTTCATCGGGAATGTTCTAGAAGGGTCCGGAGGTGTAACACCCTCAGAATCGACCCTATGCAAGTTTTAGCGAAACCCGCCAAATCTGCATAGAAACGATTTAAAGGTGCCCACCAGGCACTTTCGTGCGGGTGGAAAACGAAGTAATAACATTACACAACAGTCCTCGATGGGACCCGTAATGTATATATACAACACGACTCCATGAGTCAAGAATACAGATATACGTAACAAAGATCCAAATCACCTTGAAAACGATAGAGCGTCCAGCTACGGACAAGATGCAAATGGGGCTAAGAGCCTCAAGAATAACCAATGGCCCATAACCCTGCCCAAAGCCGGAAGGGTAACCCCGCTAACGACGCCGATCTCGTAACCCGCTAAACAAAAGGGTGCCGCAAAGGGCAAAGGAAAAGAGGAGCGCCAAGATCGAGGCCAAGACACTCGAGGCTAGAATCGGTCCTCGCCACATAGGTATGGTGGATCAAGCGGCAAGATGCACTAAACAACCTATAGAGACTCGATACAACAGGCGGCTATCAGAGAGGGATAAGAAAGACATATTCGGATCCAACCTGATACTACCATCAAAAAAACCCATCCTGGCGTTTCCCCCTCGAGAGCAAACGAGGAAGTCAACCGAGGAACTCACACAGTAGGCAGTTTTACTTATTCGGTTATCGTTGCAGCAATTACTAGTCAGGTATAGATAGTCATCATGATAAAATAAGCAGTGGGCACTTTTAGTTAACCATTCCGTGATAGTTGCATCACTTACTAGTCAGATACAATTAGCATGAGATAATCCGAAAACCCAGCAGTTGTTGGTACTTTTATTTAGCCATTCCGTTGTAGTTGCAATACTTACTAGTCAGGTACAATGGTCGCAAGCGACAACTCAAACAAGCAATTGTTGGCAGGTTTATTTAGCCATTCCATTATAGTGAAGCTGATTACTAGTCATTATAAAGTCAAATTTATAGCACTACTTTAGTTATGCTTGTCTATGATCGAGATACTGTGCTCCAAGTCCATATCCGCGGACACGGCTTTAAAGTTTTAACCCCGGGTGCAAATAGCAACACACACGATCAACCTCGAAAACCAAATCAAAACCCAACGAGACCTTCACGACAAAGCAATCACAGGATTCAGAAATATTTGTGGGGCCACCCTTGAGTACACCCAACGGAAGCTAGTCGACTTCGAGACGGACCCGAGGTTTGGGTGGACGGTCAGAACGATCGGGAACCCAAATCGGGCTTGTCGACACCGCGAAAACGTGTCCCGATCCTAAAGATGCAGGTGCTCTCGCACAATCGTAAATAAAGTAGTAGCATGGCATAAGTACATGATAGTAAATAAAACCTCAAACTAGTTTGTGGCCCCAAGAAATAAGACAATCATGCTCGCTCGGGGTCCCATAATCCTCCGGATGTGGATAGCGCGATAAATCAAGGAATGTATCAAGTACTGGGTCACGGACACAAGTGGTCGGAAACCAAATATTATCTATCACCCACCGATGCCTCTGCTTACTTACTTCAATTTTAGTTGTTAAACAGTAATTAAAGTGAACGATAATTAAAGCCATGAACATCTCCAACATTAACATGCGGCAATACACCAACAACTGTGGCACTTGTCGACACGCAACAGCACTTGAGCAAGCGACTACGACGCGCAAGTCCAACTATCTACCAAACAACAGGTAATAGGATGTGTCCAAGGCAATATAAGGCTGCGAGGGATATCAATAGATCAACAGGAGGGAATAAATGCTATAAAAGTAAGATAGGTAGAAAGGGGGAGATGCTCGCCTGAAACATTGCCGAAGGGTTCATCCGAAGATCGGGGCGAAGCTCACATCAACTCAACGGCCTTATCCGCGAAGAAGCAAAACACTAGAATAAACACCGGATGCACTATTTAATACTACGGCAAAAGATCGGGCATGATGCATGTATGATGTATGACATGGCAAGGTGCAATGCAATTAGGCCATATTAAGCAACCGGTTCGGCAATTAATTAGGTGGTTCATGTTGTTTAGCTACCCCGCAATTAAATGTTGTATTATCAAGACAAAAGATGGCACCGGTTCGCTACACAAATTTAAATGAGGCCAATATAAGGCTATATTTGCCCGCATATGGGCCCCATTTTTAATTATTAGGTGAATCGGCATAAGGCCCCCAAACCCACATGAATATGCATGTAAGCATGACGATTTAATATGCAACAATTATATTATATATATTACAAAAATATAGGGGTCTCAGGAAAAGGGGCACACATTAGGGGTCTCGACGCTCTTGGTTCGGGGTCGACAGGGTTCGGGGATCGGTCTTCGGGTCCAGGATCGGCTTCGATCCTCAAGGAGAACTTGAGATTCCGAGGGTCTTGGTTCGACGGGTTCGGCGTTGTGATCGGTCTTCGGACTTCAGGAACGGGACCTTGTCGAATTGGCGTCATCGCCTCCGAGTTCCATGATGGAGATCTTGACAGCCTAGTTGATGTTCTTCGGGTACTAGAGTCGATTGCCAAAATTCGGGATGATAATCTGCACTGCTCCTGATACTTGACATGGTCGTTGGTGCTCACACAAAACGTGATGGGTAGCTTGCCTACACCTTGGCCGAGCAACTGGGACAACATGCCCTCGGGCGCTGCTAAAGAACAAGACACGAGTGTGCCAAGGAACAGGGGCCGGACGGAGGCGGGGTACGGGGCCGTGCGACCGGAGCAGGAGGACGACAGGCTCTGGGACGCCACTGCAAGGGAGGGGCCAAAGGTGGAGCTCATCAGGCCGGGAGCCGCGCGACCAGGCGAGGACAAGGCGGCGGTAGGCGCACCGGTGGCGGCCTGGCTCATGCGGGAGAGGGCTACCGCTGACGTGGCTGCTGCGAATGGTGGCGCAGGCGGAGATGGCCGCGAGGAAGCGGAGCTTGGCGAGGCGTCGGAGTGAGGGAGGCCGAGGCCAGGGACGAGGCACCAGGTAAGCGGCACGACGTGGGGCCACTTCAGGAGTCGCCGGCCGGATGCGGCCGGGCCAGATGAGGAGGCGACCGACGGAGGGCTCGCTGGCAGCCGGCGGTTGACGAGGATGGAAGAGGAGCCGCGGCTGGCTACGGCGACGGGGAGAGCTGGGCCGGGAGGAGAGGAGAGGGCGGCGCAGGAGGCGGCGGGCGCTGGAGCTGCTCGCTGGCGGCGGCGGAGTGGTTGCAGAGAAGTGGGCCAGAGGGAGGAAGGAGGCTCAAGCGGGAGGCAAGGGCGGCTATGCACGGGCTCGGCAGGAGGAGAGGGAGCTGGCGGAAGCGGAGAGCCGGGAAGGATCGATCGGGACAGAAGAGAGAGGCGGGGTGGGCGGGAGGTTCAGGTGGCTCGTGTCGGGTGGGGGTTATGAGCGAGAGAGGATGGGTCCACGCGGGATGACGGGCCGTGTGTGGGTCGCAAGGTGGGACCAGACGGAGCGGGGGCGAGGGCGCTGGCTGGTGTCTAAGTGCAGCTGGGTGGGTTCTGGGCAAGGGTGGAGTGGAGTAGGGTAGGCTGATGGGGATTTAGGGTTAGGGTTTGTTAGATGTGTGGCTAGGATTAGGTCTAGGTTTTATATGGGGTAGTAGGTGGACTCGTGTTGGGCCGATTGGGCACTGACGGGTCCGCTCCCTGGATAAAATAGGTCTCAGATATTCTATATTTATTTTATTTTGTCTAGAAGAGATCATGCAAATATGTTTAGACAAATAAAGATCCGAATGCATCGGTTTGAATTTTGAAATAGAAAGGGGAATATTTAGAAAACAAAATATGGTTTTTCAGAAATAGTTTCAGACAACAAATGCATGATGATGACGATGCTCAAATGCAATGTGGCATGATGACATGAGCATGCGGTCATGATGATGCAATGCACAAAAACAACACGATTTTCTAGTAGTGGTTTTGGCGGGGCGCCACAGAAGGCAAAATCTTCGTTGCCAAGAATGGATCCTTTCTAGAGAAGGAATTTCTCTCGAAAGAAGTGAGTGGAAGGAAAGTAGAACTCGATGAGGTTGTCGAACCTTCTCTCGAAATTGCGAGTAGCGCAGCACCGGAAGAAGTTCCTGTGGTGCCTGCACCAATAAGAGAGGAAGCTAATGATGATGATCATGAAACTTCGGTTGAAGTTGCTACAGAGCCTCGGAGGTCAACGAGAACTCGTACAACTCCAGATTGGTATGATCCCGTTATGAGTGTCATGTTGGTGGTCAACACCGATGACCCTGAGACATATGAGGAAGCGATGATGAGCCCAGATGCCAATAAATGGCAAGAAGCCATGAAATCCGAGATTGGATCCATGTACGAAAACCAAATATGGACTTTGGTGGACTTACCGGATGGCCTAAGGTCACGAGAACAAATGGATTTTCGTGAAGAAAACAGATTTATGGTAATGTTAATGTCTATAAGCTCGACTTGTCGCAAAAGGGTTTCGACAAATTCAAGGAGTTAACTACGATGAGACTTTCTCACCAAGAAGCGGTTAAAGTCCGAGGATTATGTTAGCAATCGCATATTATGATTATGAGATATGGCGTATGGATGTCAAACAAGATTCCTCAATGGAGACATTGATGAAGAGTTGTATATGATGCAACCCAAAGGTTTTGTCGATCCTAAAGATGCTAACAAGGTATGCAAACTTCAACGGTCCATCTAAGGATTGAAGCAAGCATCCAAGTTGGAATCAATGTTTTGATAAGGTGATCAAAAGTTTTGGTTTTATACAAACTTATGGAGAAGCTTGTATTTACAAGAAAGTGAGTGGGAGCTCAGAGCATTCTTAATACTATATGTGGATGACATATTGTTGATTGGGAATGATGTAGACCTTCTTAATAGTGTCAAGGAATATTTGAATAATAGTTTTTCAATGAAGGATCTTGGCGAAGCAGCTTACATATTAGGCATAAAGATTTATAGAGATAGATCGAAACGCCAAATATCATTGTCACAAAGTACATATTTGGACAAAGTTCTAAAGAGGTTTGGAATGGAAGATAGCAAGAAAGGTTTCTTGCCCATGTTGCCCAATACGACCTTGAGTAAAACTCAAAGTCCGACATCGGCAGAAGATAGAGAAAGGATGAGTAAGACTCCCTATGCCTCAGCCATATGATCTCTAATGTATGGCATGCTATGTACTAGACCCGACATTGCATATGTTGTTAGTTTAACTAGCATATATCAAAGTGATCCAGGAGTGGATCATTGGACAGCGGTCAAAAACATCCTTAAGTACTTGAGAATAACTAAGGATATGGTTCTTTCTTATGGAGGTGATGAACAACTCGTTGTTAATGGTTACACCGATGCTAGTTGGAACACCGATCCCATGATTCTAAATCACAACTGGATAATGATTTATTTTGAATGGTGCAGAGTTAGCCGGAGGAGTGCAAAGCAAAGCGCTGGTGAGATCTTCAACCTAATCGGAATACATGGTCGCTTCCGGAGGCTTCACAAGAAGCGATATGGATGAAAGAGTTCATTACGTAGCTGTGGTTCCTAGTGCTACTGGACCCATTGTATATCTATCAGTGATAACATGGGCATAGCCAATGCGCAAGAACCAAGGTCACACAAGAAGCTAAAGCACATCAAGCTACGTTCACGCTTATTCGAGAACATATCCAAGATGGGGATATAAAGATTTGCAAAGTACACAGATCTGAATGTGGCGGATCCGTTGACTAAACCTCTCCCGAGGGCAAAACATGACCAAGACCAAACTGCCATGGGTGTTCGGTATATTACCATGTAATATAGATTAGATGACTCTAGTGCAAGTGGGATACTGTTGGAGATATGCCCTAGAGGCAATAATAAATATAGTTATTATTATATCTTTGTGTTTATGATAAATGTTTACATTCATGCTATAATAGTATTAACAAGGAAACATTGATACTTGTGTGATTTGTAAACTTAATTTGAAGTCCCTAGTAAAGCCTCTATATAATACTGGCTTGTTGGTTAATAAATGATTGTGGTTTCCCTATCATGAACATTGAGATGTTATTAACAACAAGATCATATCGTTAGGAGAATGATATGGTGGACATACTCCTATAGATAATCATAGCATAAAGATCAAGTCATTTTAATAGTTCAATTGCTATATGCTTTCTGATACATAGTAATCTAATTCCTTCGACCATGAGATCATGCATATCACCTTTACCGGATGGATGATTTGATGCCATCAAACACCACACCGTGACTGGGTGGCTATAAAGGTGGCATTAAGTGTTCGGAAAGTATTGGTTGAAACACATGGATCAAGAGTGGGATTTGTCCATCCATATGACGGATAGATATACTCTGGGCCCTCTAGGTGAAATGTCATCCAATTAGCTTGCAAGCATGTGACTGGATCACAAGGGATCACATATCACGGGAACAAGAAAAGAGTACTTATCGGAAACGAGGTTGAACTAGGTATGCAGAGATACCGACGATCATAACCTCGGATAAGTAAACTATCGTGAGACAAAGGGAAATTGATATCGTATGTAAGTGGTTCATTCGATCGCAAAGTAATCATAGAAATATGTGGGATCCATATGAATTTCCAGATTCCTCTATTGGTTATTGTTCGGAGAAGTGTCTCGATCATGTCCGCATAATTCACGAACCGTAGGGAGACACACTTAAGGATTCGACGTTGTTTGAGTAGTTATGGAATGATGAGAAAGAGACCGAATGTTGTTCGAAGTCTCCAATGGGATTCGGGATATCACGAGGAGATCCGGAATGGTCCGGAGAATAAGATTCATATAAGGAAAGTCCTGTTTCGGAGATGGAGAATGGTTCCGGTGTTTTCATCGGGAATGTTCTAGAAGGTTCCTGAATGTCCGGAACTCCGGGGGGGAAGGGTACATGAATGTGTCATTGCAAGTTGGAATGATTGCATCATGTACTAGGTGTCATCGCTGTCCAAAATAAAGGGTTTATTCAAATCCTAGTTTGAAAAGTCAAACAGCTAGTTTGAAAGTCAAACGACAAGTTTTGGAAAGAGGAGGAGGAGTGGGAAACCGAGTTGGGGAGGGTTTCCCTCCTCCAACCAGCGGCGCACCACCCAAGCCGAGTTGGGGAGGGACTCCCCTCTCTCCCCTTGGTCGGCCGGCCCCTCCACCTATATAAGGAGGGGCAGGACTCCCTCCTAGAGACACACAAGTCCCTTGCCTCGAAAACCCTAACCCTAGTCGTCGCCGCCCTCCAAGCCGCCGCCGCCTAGGGATCTCCTTGCCGCCGACTTGGGCACCTCCAAGCCCTAGCCGCCGGCTCTAGCACCTCTTTCTCGACGTGTCTAAACCCTAGATCATCGAGGGATTTCTCATAGCCCACCATACTGCCCCGCTTAAGGCTAAGCCCCGCGAGATCTCCTCTACTTCGTACCACGCCAGCCGGAATCGCGAGGAGAGTGCTACAACCTCCGCCGCTCAGGAACAAGGGAGAGGAAGGTCTTCACGAAAATCGAACGTGACCGATCAAAGCGCCGCCGAACGCAGTCACGAAGGATCGCTCACGCCGATCTTGAGATCGGAAGTATTGACACATCACCCACGAGAATCCGCTCTCGTTAAACACTTTGGAATCTTCGAGGGTGAGTTATTCTATCGACTCGTTGCTACAATCTAGTAGATAGATCTTGGCTTGTTTGTTTGTATGCGGTAGAAATTTTTTGTTTTCCATGCTACGAAACCCTACACCGAGTTGGGGAGGGACTCCCTCCCCTTAGCCGGCGCCTCCCACCTATAAAGGGAGGGGCAGGGCTGCCCCTCCTAGCACACAAGTTCCCACCCCAAAACCCTAGCCCGCGCCGCCACCTCCCGCTGCCGCGCCTAGGCTCCCCTAGTCACGACTTGGGCAAGCCCAAGCCCTAGCCGCCCTAGCACCTCCTCCTTGGTGTGTCTAAACCCTAGATCGCCGAGGAGCTCTCTCATAGTCCACCATACTCGCCCGCTTAAGGCGGCTCATGAGATCTCCCTCTACTCCTGCACCACGTCACAGGCCGCCAAATCGCGAGGAGAGTGCTACAACCTCCGCCCGCTAGAACAAGGAGAGGAAGGTCTTCTTCGAGTACCGAACGCAGGACCGATCAAGGGAGCGCTTTAACGCAGCCGGAAGGATCGTCTACACGATCTTGAGATCGGAAAGAGTACGACCACATCACCCACGAGAATCCGCTCTCGTTAAACACTTTGGAATCTTTGAGGGTGAGTTATTCCATCAACTCGTTGCTACAATCTAGTAGATAGATCTTGGCTTGTTTGTTTGTATGCGATAGAAAAATTTTGTTTTCCAAGCTACGAAACCCTACAGTGGTATCAGAGCCGTGTCTATATGTAGATCTATTGCACGAGTAGAACACAATGGTCATTGTGGGCGTTGATGCTTTTATTGTCGATTGCTTCTTGTGTACTTTGCATCTTGCGGGATGTTGGGATGAAGCCCGCTAACCTTACATGACATCGCTCATGAGACTTGCTCCACGCTGACATGCAACTTGTATTGCATAAGTGGCTTTATGGTGTCTGTTTCTCCCAGCATAGTTAAGATTCAGTTTACAACGGGTGATTAACAATGCTAGTATCAATGTTGTGGTTCTTGTTCGTAAGTTAGAACGACACTTATTGAAAGCCCCAAACCACGTAAAAATGCAAAGAAAGTAGAGGCGTCTAACTTTGTTTTGCAGGGGTGTGCATGTTGGAGATATGCCCTAGAGGCAATAATAAATATAGTTATTATTATATCTTTGTGTTTATGATAAATGTTTACATTCATGCTATAATAGTATTAACAAGGAAACATTGATACTTGTGTGATTTGTAAACTTAATTTGAAGTCCCTAGTATAGCCTCTATACTTCACTAGCTTGTTGGTTGATTAATGATTGTGGTTTCCCTATCATGAACATTGAGATGTTATCAACAACAAGATCATATCGTTAGGAGAATGATATGGTGGACATACTCCTATAGATAAGCGTAGCATAAAGATCAAGTCATTTCATTAGTTCAATTGCTATATGCTTTCTGATACATAGTAACCTAATTCCTTCGACCATGAGATCATGCATATCACCTTTACCGGATGGATGCTTTGATGACATCAAACACCACACCGTAACCGGGTGGTTATAAAAGTGGCATTGAGTGTTCGGAAAGTATTGGTTGAGACACATGGATCAAGAGGGATTTGTCCATCCACATGACGGATAGATATACTGGCCCTCTCGTGGAATGTCATCCAATTAGCTTGCAAGCATGTGACTTGGTCACAAGGGATCACATATCACGGAACGAGAAAAGAGTACTTATCAAGAATAAGGTTGAACTAGGTATGCAGAGATACCGACGATCATAACCTTGGGTAAGTAACATATCGTGAGACAAAGGGAAATTGGTATCGTATGTAAGTGGTTCATTCGATCGCAAAGTAATCGTGAGAAATATGTGGGAGCCATATGAATTTCCAGATTCCTCTATTGGTTATTGTTCGAGAAGTGTCTCGATCATGTCCGCATAATTCACGAACCGTAGGGAGACACACTTAAGGATTCGACGTTGTTTGAGTAGTTATGGTATTATGAGAAAGAGACCGAATGTTGTTCGAGTCTCGATGGGATCCGGATATCACGAGGTGATCCGGAATGGTCCGGAGAATAAGATTCATATAAGGAAAGTCCTGCTTCGAGTTCGGGAATGATTCCGTGTTTTCATCGAATGTTCTAGAAGGTTCCGGATTGTCCAAGACTGGGGAAGGGTACATGAATGTGTCATTGATCATTGAATGATTGCATCATGTACTAAGTGTTATTGTTGTCCCAAATAAAGGATTAAATTGAATCCTAAAACAGAAAAGTCAAATGTCCATTGAAAGTCAAACCGCCAAAACAAGAAACTGTGGGAAACAAGCAAGAGGAGTTGAACTAACCCGGAGGAGGAGTAGGACCTCCAGCCGGGCCCAGCCCAAGGCCGACTTGGGAGGGACTCCTCCTCCTCAAGCGCCAGGACCTCCCTCCCATAAAAGGAGGCGTGGCTCCTCCCATAGACGCTTTACTTTCTACTCTAGATCTCCGCTTAGAGCTTTTGGTTTAGAGCTTCTAATTGCTTTAGCCAACAGCTTAGAGCCTTCTAATTGGTTTAGAGCCCTCTAATTGGTGTGTCTAATTACTAGGCCACTAATCCTCTCTCTCATAAGCTCCACCATACTCGCACCGCTTAAGGCGAAGCTCATGATCTCCTCTACTTCCTGCACCACGCCAGGCCGCTTAATCGCGAGGAGAGTGCTACAACCTCCGCCGCCGGAACAAGGGAGAGGAAGGTCTTCGCCGAGTACCGAACGTGTGACCGATCATGGAGCGCCGCCGAACGTGGCGCCGAAGGATCGCTCACACGATCTTGAGATCGAAGAGTACGACTACATCACCCACGAGAATCCGCCTCGCTAACCACTTTGGAATCTTCGAGGGTGAGTTCCATCGACTCGCTGCTACAATCTAGTAGATAGATCTTGGCTTGTTTGTTTGTATGCGATAGAAAATTTTTGTTTTCCATGCTACGAACCCTCAAAGGGTATCAGAGCCGTGTCTATATGTAGATCTCACAGACGAGTAGAACACAATGGTCATCAGGGCGTTGATGCTTTTATTGTAGATTGCTTTTTGTGTACTTTGCATCTTATGTATGTTGGGATGAAGCGCCCGGCTAACCTTACATGACATCGCTCATGAGACTTGCTCCACGCTGACATGTAACTTGTATTGCATAAGTGGCTTTGGGTGCATGTTTCTCCTAGCATAGTTAAGATCCAATTTACAACGGTGATCAACAATGCTAGTATCAATGTTGTGGTTCTTGTTCGTAGTTAGAACGACACTTATTGAAAGCCCCAAACCACGTAAAATATGCAAAGAAAGTAGAAGCGCCTAACTTTGTTTTGCAGGTGTGCAAAGGATGTGATATGGCCATGATTGTGATTATATTTGATGTATGCAATGTTCCTTATTGTAAGTCGACAACCGCAGGAGCCATATGGTTGTCTTTAATTTATGTTAAGACCATGTGTCTATTCAAAGTAGTTGTAATAGTTGAAGCCGTGGATCTACAACCATGGAGAAGCCGCCATTGACCTTGATGCAATGCCGGTGATGATGGAGATCATGTTCGTGCTTGAAGATGGAGATCAAGGCACGAAGAAGAAAGGCCATATCATATCACATATATATTGAATTGCATGTGATGTTAATCCTTTATGCATCTTGTATTGCTTAGTAGACGACGGTAGCATTATAAGATGATCCTCATGCACATCAATTTCAAATCATAAAGTGTTCACCCTTAGTTAGCACCGCTGTTAAAGCTTGTTGTTTCAAGCACCACGTGATGATCGGGTGTTCTAGATTCTCGCAAGTGTATACAACGTGAGCAAGCCAGATTTGCTCATGCGTAAACTAAGGTTTGATCTTGACGAGCCTAGCATGTACGCATATGGTCTCGAACACGGATTACCGAAAGGTAAAGCATGAATCGATAGTAGATATGATGAACATGATGATTGTTCGCCATTGAAACTATATCAACTCTCGTGATGATCGGTGTTGATGTAGTGGATTTGGTTCATGTGATCACTAAAACAATGTGAGGGATATTGTTTTGAGGGAGTTCACCTAGTTTAATTTCATTAATTAATTTGAACTCAATTTGTCATAAACTTAGTCTAAACTATTGCAAATATGTTGTAGATCAATGGCAGCCCCTACCATCAATTTTAATGCTCCTAGAGAAAGAAAAGTTGAAAACAATGGAAGCAACTTCATGGATTGGTTCCGCAATTTGAGGATTGTCCTCACACCGGTAATTTGACCTATGTCGGATGCACCACTGGTGACCCACTGCACCGATGCTCCCGATGAAGTAAAGAACGCTTACCTCGCCTAAGAATCAAGACTCTATAGTTCAAAGGTGCTATCTTGTATGGTTTAGAATCGAGCTTCGTAAAAGGTTTGAAGAGTCGACCCACATGATATTGTCGAGGATCTCAAATTAATTTTTGAGACTCATGCGCAATTGAAAGCTATGAGGCTTCCGAAAAGTTCTTTAACCGCAAGATGGAAGAAGGCAGCCCGTCTGCTGAGCATGTGCTTAAGATGTCCGGGCACGCAAACAAACTTCAAAGCTTGGGTATAGTGATTCCTAATGCTTTGGGGATTTACCGTGTCCTCCAATCACTACCACCAAGTTACAAGAACTTTGTGATGAACTACAACATGCGTAATATGAACAAGACGCTGCCGTAACTCTTGCCATGTTAAAATCAAGTAAGTGGAGATCAAGAAAGAGCACCAAGTTTTGTTGGTCAATAAGATCACCAAATTCGAGAAAGGCAAGTCTAAGCAGAAGGGACACTTCAAGAAGGGTGGTAAGAAAGTTACCACGCCAACGAAGAAGACCAAGGCTAGGCCTAAGCCTTATACTGAGTGCTTTTACCGCAGGGGAGAAGGTCACTGGAAGCGGAATTTCCCAAAGTACTTGGCGGATTTGAAGAACGGCAACATCAAGAAGAAAGGTATATCTGATATATACATTTTATTGATGTGTATCTCACTAGTACTCGTAGTAGTGCTCGGTATTTGATAACGGTTCTGTTGCTCATATTTGTAACTCAAACAAAGCCGCAATAAACGGAAGCTAGCGAAGAACGAGGTGACGATGCGCTGGGAAACGGATCAAAGGTTGATGTGATCGCGGTCGACACTACCTCTTCATCTACCATCGGGATTAGTTTTATACTTAAATAATTGTTATTTAGTGCCTCATGCTGAGCATGAACATTATCTCGTGATCTTGTTTATTGCAAGACGGTTACTTGTTTAAGTCGAGAATAATGGTTGTTCGATTTATATGAGTAATATGTTTTACGACATGCACCTTTGATAGATGGTCTATTCTTATTGAATCTCGATAGTGGAAATACACATATCAACAACATTGAGGCTAAACGCTTGAAATCAAGCGATAATTCGACCTATATGTGGCATCGCTGCCTTGGTCACATCGAGTGAAACGATGAAGAAACTCCATTCCGATGGACTTCTTGAATCACTTGATTTTGAATCACTTGAAAGATGCGGCATGTCCGATGGGAAAATGACTAAGACTCCATTTTCTCAGATGATGGAGCGAGCTACGGACTTATTGGAAATCATACATACCGATGTGTGTGGTCCAATGAGTGTAGCATCGCTGGTGGTTATCAAGTTATGTTCTTACCTTCACGGATGACTTGAGTAGATATGGGTATATCTATTTCATGAAACATAAGTCCAAACTTTCGAGAAGTTTAAGGAGTTTCAAAGTGAGGTAGAGAATCAACGTAACAAGAAGATTAAATTTCATACGCTCGATCGTGGAGGTGAATATCTAAGTTACGAAGTTTACGAGCATTTAAAGAAGTGCGGAATACTTTCACAATTGACACCGCCGAACACCACAAACAAATGGTGTGTCCGAACGTCAGAATCGAACTCTCTTAGATATGGTTCGCTCTATGATGTCACTTACAGATTTACCGCTATCATTTTGGGGTTATGCATTAGAAACAATGATTCACTTTAAATAGGGCACCGCCTAAACTGCTGAAACGACACCGTATGAATTATGGTTTGGGAAGAAACCTAAATTGTCGCTCCTTAAAGTTTGGGGATGCGGTTTATGTAAAGAAGTTACAAATGACAAGCTTGAACCCAAAGCGGAAAAATGCGCCTTCATAGGATACCCAAGGAAACTATTGGGTATACCTTCTATCATAGATCCGAAGGCAAAACATTCGCTGTTAAGAATGGATCCTTTCTAGAGAAGGAATTTCTCGAAAGAAGTGACCGGAAGGAAAGTAGAACTCGACGAGGTTGTTGAACCTTCTCTCGAATTGCGAGTAGCGCAAAGACCGAAGAAGTTCCCCGTGGTGCCTCGCACTAATAAGGGAGGAAGCTAATGATGATGATCATGAAACTTCTGCTGAAGTTGCTACAGAGCCTCTGAGATCAACGAGAACTCGTACCACCTGCATTGGTATGATTCCGTTATGAATGTCATGGTGGTGGACAACACCGATGACCCCGAGACATATGAGGAAGCGATGATGAGCCCAGATTCCAATAAATGGCAAGAAGCCATGAAATCCGAGATTGATCCATGTACGAAAACCAAGTATGGACTTTGGTGGACTTACCGGATGGCCTAAGGTCGCCGAGAACAAATGGATTTTCAAGAAGAAAACAGATGTCGATGGTAATGTTATCGTTTATAAAGCTCGACTTGTCGCAAAAGGGTTTCGGCAAATTCAAGGAGTTGACTACGATGAGACTTTCTCACCAAGAGCGGTTAAAGTCCGTGAGGATTATGTTAGCAATCACGATATTATGATTATGAGATATGGCGATGGATGTCAAAACAAGATTCCTCAATGGAGACATTGATGAAGAGTTGTATATGATGCAACCCAAAGGTTTTGTCGATCCTAAAGATGCTAACAAGGTATGCAAACTTCAACGGTCCATCTATGGATTGAAGCAAGCATCCCGGTTGGAATCAACGCTTTGATAAGGTAATCAAAAGTTTTGGTTTTATACAAACTTATGGAGAAGCTTGTATTTACAAGAAAGTGAGTGGGAGCTCAGAGCATTCTTAATACCGTATGTGGATGACATATTGTTGATTGGGAATGATGTAGACCTTCTTAATAGTGTCAAGGAATATTTGAATAATAGTTTTCAATGAAGGATCTTGGCTAAGCTTACATATTAGGCATAAAGATTTATAGAGATAGATCGAACGCCAAATATCATTGTCACAAAGTACATATTTGGACAAAGTTCTAAAGAGATTTGAATGGAAGAAAGCAAGAAAGGGTTCTTGCCCATGTTGCTCAATACGACCTTGAGTAAAACTCAAAGTCCGACATCGCGTAAGATAGAGAAAGGATGAGTAAGACTCCTATGCCTCACCCATAGGATCTCTAATGTATGCCATGCTATGTACTAGACCCGACATTGCATATGCCGTTAGTTTAACTAGCAGATATCAAAGTGATCCAGAGTGGATCATTGACAATGGTCAAAAACATCCTTAAGTACTTGAGAAGAACTAAGGATATGGTTCTTTCTTATGGAGGTGATGAACAGCCGTTGTTAATGGTTACACCGATGTTAGTTGGAACACCGATCCGGATGATTCTAAATCACAACCGGATAATGATTTATTTTGAATGGTGCAGCTTAGTCGGAGGAGTGCAAAGCAAAGCGTTGTGGCGAGATCTTCAACCTAATCGGAATACATGGTCGCTCGGAGGCTTCACAAGAAGCGATATGGATGAAGGAGTTCATTACAGAGTCGGGTGTGGTTCCAAGTGCTACCGACCCAATGTCTATCTATGTGATAACATGGGCGCCATAGCCAATGCGCAAGAACCAAGGTCACACAAGAAGTCAAGATATCAAGTCATGCTTTCACGCTTATTCGAGAACATATCCAGATGGGGATATAAAGATTTGCAAAGTACACACAGATCCGAATGTGGCGGATCCGCTGACTAAACCTCTCCCGAGGGCAAAACATGACCAACACCAAACCGCCATGGGTGTTCGGTATATTACCATGTAATCTAGATTAGATGACTCTAGTGCAAGTGGGAGACTGTTGGAGATATGCCCTAGAGGCAATAATAAATATAGTTATTATTATATCTTTGTGTTTATGATAAATGTTTACATTCATGCTATAATAGTATTAACAAGGAAACATTGATACTTGTGTGATTTGTAAACTTAATTTGAAGTCCCTAGTATAGCCTCTATACTTCACTAGCTTGTTGGTTGATTAATGATTGTGGTTTCTATCATGAACATTGAGATGTTATCAACAACAAGATCATATCGTTAGGAGAATGATATGGTGGACATACTCCTATAGATAAGCGTAGCATAAAGATCAAGTCATTTCATTAGTTCAATTGCTATATGCTTTCGATACATAGTAACCTAATTCCTTCACCATGAGATCATGCATATCACCTTTACCGGATGGATGCTTTGATGACATCAAACACCACACCGTAATGTGGTGGTTATAAAAGTGGCATTGAGTGTTCGGAAAGTATTGGTTGAGACACATGGATCAAGAGGGATTTGTCCATCCACATGACGGATAGATATACTGGGCCCTCTCGTGGAATGTCATCCAATTAGCTTGCAAGCATGTGACTTGGTCACAAGGGATCACATATCACGGAACGAGAAAAGAGTACTTATCAAGAATAAGGTTGAACTAGGTATGCAGAGATACCGACGATCATAACCTTGGGTAAGTAACATATCGTGAGACAAAGGGAAATTGGTATCGTATGTAAGTGGTTCATTCGATCGCAAAGTAATCGAGAAATATGTGGGAGCCATATGAATTTCCAGATTCCTCTATTGGTTATTGTTCGGAGAAGTGTCTCGATCATGTCCGCATAATTCACGAACCGTAGGGAGACACACTTAAGGATTCGACGTTGTTTGAGTAGTTATGGTATTATGAGAAAGAGACCGAATGTTGTTCGAGTCTCGATGGGATCCGGATATCACGAGGTGATCCGGAATGGTCCGGAGAATAAGATTCATATAAGGAAAGTCCTGCTTTCGAGTTCGGGAATGATTCCTGTTTTCATCTGAATGTTCTAGAAGGTTCCGGATTGTCCCAAGACTGGGGAAGGGTACATGAATGTGTCATTGATCATTGAATGATTGCATCATGTACTAAGTGTTATTGTTGTCCCAAATAAAGGATTAAATTGAATCCTAAACAAAAGTCAAATGTCCAGCTTTGAAAGTCAAACCGCCAAAACAAGAAACTGTGGGAAACAAGCAAGAGGAGTTGAACTAACCCGAGGAGGAGTAGGACTCCTCCAGCCGGCCCAGCCCAAGGCCGACTTGGGAGGGACTCCTCCTCCTCGGCGCCAGGACCTCCTCCCATAAAAGGAGGGGCTCCTCCCATAGACGCTTTACTTTCTACTCTAGATCTCCGTTTAGAGTCGTTTTGGTTTAGAGCTTCTAATTGCTTTAGCCAACAGCTTAGAGCCTTCTAATTGGTTTAGAGCCCTCTAATTGGTGTGTCTAATTACTAGGCCACTAATCCTCTCTCATAAGCTCCACCATACCGCACCGCTTAAGGCCTCATGGATCTCCCTCTACTTCCGCATCACGCCACAGGCCGAATCGCGAGGAGAGTGCTACAACCTCCGCTCACCGGAACAAGGGAGAGGAAGGTCTTCCGAAAGTACCGAACGCAGACCGATCATGGAGCGCTTTAACGTGGCGCCGAAGGATCGCCTACACGATCTTGAGATCGAAGAGTATTTACTACATCACCCACGAGAATCTGCTCTCGTTAACCACTTTGGAATCTTCGAGGGTGAGTTCCTCTATCGACTCGTTGCTACAATCTAGTAGATAGATCTTGGCTTGTTTGTTTGTATGCGATAGAAAATTTTTGTTTTCCATGCTACGAACCCCTACAGTGCAGTGATGTGATATGGCCATGATTGTGATTATATTTGATGTATGAAATGTTCCTTACTGTAAGTTGGCAACCGGCAGGAGCCATATGGTTGTCTTTAAATTCTGTTAAGACCCGCGTGTCTATTCAAAGTAGTTGTAATAGTTGAAGCCGGTGGATGACAACCATGGAGCAGCATCATGGACCTTGATGCAATGCCGGTGATGATGGAGATCATGTTCGTGCTTGAAGATGGAGATCAGAAGCACAAAGAAGAAAGGCCATATCATATCACATATTATGAATTGCATGTGATGTTAATCCTTTATGCATCTTGTATTGCTTAGTTAACAACGGTAGCATTATAAGATGATCCCTCATTCACATGAATTTCAAGTCATAAAGTGTTCACCCTTAGTTAGCACTGTTGCTAAAGCTTGTTGTTTCGAAGCACCACGTGATGATCGGGTGTGTTAGATTCTGCAAGTGTATACAACGTGAGCAAGCCAGATTTGCTCATGTGGAAGCTAAGGTTTGATCTTGACGAGCCTAGCATGTACAGACATGGTCTCGGAACACGGATCACCGAAAGGTAAAGCATGAATCATATAGTAGATATGATGAACATGACGATTGTTCGCCATTGGAACTATATCAACTCTCGTGATGATCGGTGTTGATGTGGTGGATTTGGTTCGTGTGATCACTAAAACAATGTGAGGGATATTGTTTTGAGTGGGAGTTCACCTAGATTAATTTAACTATTAATAAGAACTCAATTTGTCATAAACTTAGTCTAAACTATTGCAAATATGTTGTAGATCAATGGCGGCCCCTACCATCAATTTTAATGCGTTCCTAGAGAAAGAAAAGTTGAAAAACAATGGAAGCAACTTCATGATTGGTTCCGCAATTTGAGGATTGTCTCACAGCTGTAATTTGACCTATGTGATGGATGCACCATGGTGACCCACGCAGCCATCGCCATCGATGAAGTAAAGAATGTTTACCTCGCTTGAAGACTCAAGACTCCACAGCTCACATATCTTGTATGGTTTAGAATCGGAGCTTCGTAAAAGGTTTGAGAATTCGACCACTATGATATTGTCCGTGATCTCAAATTGATCTTTGAGACTCACGCGGCAATTGAGAGCTATGAGGCTTCTGAAAAGTTCTTTAACTGCAAGATGGAAGAGGGCAGCTCCATCAGTGAGCATGTGCTTGAGATGTCTGGGCACACAAACAAACTTCAAAGCTTGGGTATAGTGATTCCTAATGCTTTGGGGATTTATCGTGTCCTCCAATCACTATCACCAAGTTACAAGAACTTTGTGATGAACTACAATATGCAAAACATGAACAAGCAGTTGCCAGAATTGTTAACTATGTTAAAATCTGCAGAAGTGGAGATCAAGAAAGAGCACCAAGTGTTGATGGTCAATAAGACCACCAAATTCAAGAAAGGCAAGTCTAAGCAAAAGGGACACTTCAAGAAGGGTGGTAAGAAAGTTACCGCTACGAAGAAGACCAAGGCCGACCTAAGCTCGACATCGAGTGCTTTTACCGCAAGGGAGAAGGTCATCGAAGCGGAATTGCCCAAAGTACTTGGCTTAATTTGAAGAACGCAACATCAATAAGAAAGGTATATCCGATATACATGTTATTGATGTGTATCTCACTAGTACCGTAGTAGTGCCTAGGTATTTGATAATCGGTTGCTGTTCATATTTGTAACTCAAACAAAAATAGAATAAACGGAAGCTAGAGAAGAACGAGGTGACGGCGCGCTGGGAAACGGATCAAAGGTTGATGTGATCGCGGTCGGCACACTACCCCTTCATCTACCATCGATTAGTTTTATACTTAAATAATTGTTATTTGGTGCCCGCGTTATGCATGAACATTATATCGGGATCTTGTTTATTAAGTAGACGTTACTTGTTTAAGTCCGAGAATAATGGTTGTTCGATTTATATGAGTAATATGTTTTATGCACATGCACCTTTGATAGATGGTCTATTCTTATTGAATCTCGATAGTGGAAATACACATATTAATAACATTGAGGCTAAACGCTTGAAATCGAGCGATAACTCGACCTATATGTGGCATCGCTGCCTTGGTCACATTGGAGTGAAGCGTATGAAGAAACTCCATTCCGATGGACTTCTTGAATCACTTGATTTCGAATCACTTGATAGATGCGAAGCATGTCTGATGGGTAAAATGACTAAGACTCCATTTTCTGGTATGATGGGGCGAGCTACGGACTTATTGGAAATCATACATACCGATGTGTGTGGTCCAATGAGTGTAGCATCGCGCGGTGGTTATCATTATGTTCTTACCTTCACGGATGAGTTGAGTAGATATGGGTATATCTATTTCATGAAACATAAGTCCGAAACTTTCGAGAAGTTTAAGGAATTTCAAAGTGAGGTTGAGAATCAACGTAACAAGAAGATTAAATTTCTACGTTCTAATCGTGGAGGTGAATATCTAAGTTACGAGTTTGGCGAGCATTTAAAGAAATGAGGAATACTTTCACAATTGACACCGCCGGGAACACCACAGCGTAATGGTGTGTCCGAACATCGTAATTGAACTCTCTTAGATATGGTTCGTTCTATGATGTCACTTACAGATTTACCGCTATCATTTTGGGGTTATGCATTATAAACAGCCGCATTCACTTTAAATAGGGCACCATCTAAATCCGTTGAAACGACACCGTATGAATTATGGTTTGGGAAGAAACCTAAATTGTCGTTCCTTAAAGTTTGGGGTCATGGGTTTATGTAAAGAAGTTACAAATGACAAGCTTGAACCCAAAGCGTAAAATGCGCCTTCATAGGATACCCGAAGGAAACTATTGGGTATACCTTCTATCATAGATCCAAGGCAAAACCTTCAAGGTTAAGAATGGATCCTTTCTAGAGAAGGAATTTCTCTCAAAGAAGTGACTGGAAGGAAAGTAGAACTCGACGAGGTTGTCGAACCTTCTCTCGAATTGCAGTAGCGCAAAAGACCGAAGAAGTTCCTGTGGTGCCTACACCAATAAGAGAGGAATCTAATGATGATGATCATGAAACTTCGGTTGTAGTTGCTACAGAGCCTCGCAGGTCAATGAGAACTCGTACCACTCCAGATTGGTATGATCCCGTTATGAGTGTCATGTTGGTGGACAACACCGATGACCCTACGACATATGAAGAAGCGATGATGAGCCCAGATTCCATAAAATGGCAAGAAGCCATGAAATCCGAGATTGGATCCATGTACGAAAACCAAATATGGACTTTGGTGGACTTACCGGATGACCGGAAGGCTGTCGAGAACAAATGGATTTTCAAGAAGAAAACAAATGCTGATGGTAATGTTACTGTCTATAAAGCTCGACTTGTCGCAAAAGGGTTTCGACAAATTCAAGGAGTTGACTACGATGAGACTTTCTCACCAAGAGCAAAGCTAAAGTCCGTGGAGGATTATGTTAGCAATCCGCAAATTATGATTATGAGATATGGCGATGGATGTCAAACAAGATTCCTCAATGGAGACATTGATGAAGAGTTGTATATGATGCAACCCAAAGGTTTTGTCGATCCTAAAGATGCTAACAAGGTATGCAAACTTCAACGGTCCATCTATGGATTGAAGCAAGCATCCCGGTTGGAATCAACGCTTTGATAAGGTGATCAAAAGTTTTGGTTTTATACAAACTTATGGAGAAGCTTGTATTTACAAGAAAGTGAGTGGGAGCTCAGAGCATTCTTAATACTATATGTAGATGACATATTGTTGATTGTGAATGATGTAGACCTTCTTAATAGTGTCAAGGAATATTTGAATAATAGTTTTCAATGAAGGATCTCATGAAGCAGCTACATATTAGGCATAAAGATTTATAGAGATATATCGAGACGCCTAATATCATTGTCACAAAGTACATATTTGGACAAAGTTCTAAAGAGGTTTGAATGGAAGATAGCAAGAAAGGGTTCTTGCCCATGTTGCTCAATACGACCTTGAGTAAAACTCAAAGTCCGGCAACCGTAAGATAGAGAAAAGATGAGTAAGACTCATGCCTCAACCATAGGATCTCTAATGTATGGCATGCTATGTACTAGACCCAACATTGCATATGCCGTTAGTTTAACTAGCAGATATCAAAGTGATCCGTGAGGATCATTGACAATGTCAAAAACATCCTTAAGTACTTGAGAAGAACGAAGGATATGGTTCTTCTTATGGAGGTGATGAACAGCTCGTTGTTAATGGTTACACCGATGTTAGTTGGAACACCGATCCTGATGATTCTAAATCACAACTGGATAATGATTTATTTTGAATGGTGCAAAGCAAGCTAGAGGAGTGCATAGCAAAGCTATGCGTAGATCTTCAACTGAATCGGAATACATGGCTGCTTCGGAGGCTTCACAAGAAGTGATATGGATGAAAGAGTTCATTACAGAGTTGGGTGTGGTTCCTAGTGCGCTAGACCCAATGTCTATCTACTGAGATAACATGGGCGCCATAGCCAATGCGCAAGAACCAAGGTCACACAAGAAGCTAAAGCACATCAAGCTACGTTTTCACGCTATTCGAGAACATGTCCAAGATGGGGACATAAAGATTTACAAAGTACACACAGATCTGAATGTATGGATCCGTTGACTAAACCTCCCGAGGGCAAACATGACCAACACCAAACTGCCATGGGTGTTCGGTATATTACCATGTAATCTAGAATAGATGACTCTAGTGCAAGTGGGATAATGTTGGAGATATGCCCTAGAGGAAATAATAAATGTAGTTATTATTATATCTTTGTGTTTATGAAAATGTTTAAATTATGCTATAATAGTATTAACAAGGAAACATTAATACTTGTGTGATTTGTAAACTAAAATAGAGTCCCTAGTAAAGCCTCTTTATAATACTAGCTTGTTGGTTAATAAATGATTGTGGTTTTCCTATCATGAACATTGAGATGTTATTAACAACAAGATAATATCGTTAGGAGAATGATATGGTGGATATACTCCTATAGATAAGTGTAGCATAAAGATCAAGTCATTTTAATAGTTCAATTTCTATATGCTTTCTCGATATAGTAACCTAATTCCTTCGACCATGAGATCATGCATATCACCTTCACCAAGGATGCTTTGATGACATCAAACACCACACCGTAATCGGGTGGCTATAAAGGTGGCATTGAGTGTTCGAAAGTATTGGTTGAGACACATGGATCAAGAGTGGATTTGTCCATCCATATGACTGATAGATATACTGGCCCTCTTGAAATGTCATCCAATTAGCTTGCAAGCATGTGACCGGCTCACAAGGGATCACATATCACGAACGAGAAAAGAGTACTTATCAACAAGGTTGAACTAGGTATGCAGATATCGACGATCATAACCTCGATAAGTAAACTATCGTGAGACAAAGGGAAATTGGTATCGTATGTAAGTGGTTCATTCGATCGCAAAGTAATCGAGAAATATGTGGGAGCCATATGAATTTCCGATTCCTCTATTGGTTATTGTTCTGATAAGTGTCTCGATCATGTCCGCATAATTCACGAACCGTAGGGAGACACACTTAAGGATTCGACGTTGTTCGAGTAGTTATGGTATGATGAGAAAGAGACCGAATGGTGTTCGAGTCTCGGATGGGATCCGGATATCACGAGGAGATCCGAATGGTCCGTAGAATAAGATTCATATAAGGAAAGTCCTGCTTTGAGTTGGAGAATGGTTCCGTATTTTCATCGTGAATGTTCTAGAAGGTTCCAAGGTCCCAAGACTGAAGGGAAGGGTACATGAATGTGTCATACCAAGTTGGAATGATTGCATCATGTACTAGGTGTCATAGCTGAACAAAATAAAGGGTTTAATCAAATCCTAGTTTGAAAAGTCAAACGCCAATTGGAAAAGTCAAACGGCTATTTTGGAAAGTGGAGGGAAGTGGGAAACCGAGTTGGGGAGGAGTTCCGCCTCCACCGCCGGCCCACTAGGGGATCCGAGGGGAGGGACCTCCCCTGGCCGGCCCCACCTATAAAGGAGGGGCATGGCTGCCTCCCAGCACACAAGTTCCCACCCCAAAACCCAGCCCAAGGCCGCCACCTCTGCTGTGCCGCTTAGGGCTCCCTAGTCACGACTCTGGGCAAGCCCTGCCCCAGCCGCCGCCCCAGCACCTCCTCCTTTGTGTGTCTAAACCCTAGATCACCGAGAGCCTCTCATAGTCCACCATACTGCCCGGCTTGGCGGTCCGCAGATCTCCTCTATTTCCAGACTACTGCCAGGCCGCCGGAATCGCGAGGAGAGTGCTACAACCTCCGCCGCCAAGTAGAACAAGGGAGAGGAAGGTATTCGCGAGTAACGAACGCAGACCAAGGAGCGCCGCTTAACGTAGTCACGGAAGGATCGTCTACGCGATCTTGAGATCAGGAAGAGTACGACTACATCACCCACGAGAATCCGCTCTCGTTAAATACTTTGGAATCTTCGAGGGTGAGTTATTCCATCAACTCGTTGATACAATCTAGTATATAGATCTTGGCTTGTTTGTTTGTATGCGATAGAATTTTTTTGTTTTCCATGCTACGAAACCCTACACGCATATCTAGCCAGTCAAAAACCTTCACCATCATCAATGGCGAGTTGTGCAAGCGCAGCATTTCGGGTGTACTACAAAGGTGCGTCGCCATCGGTGACGGGAAAACCATACTTCAAGACATCCACGAGGGCATCTACGGCCATCACGCAGGCAGTCGCTCCCTTGTCGCCAAAGCTCTACGAGTTGGATTCTGCTGGCCAACGGCCATGAACGACACAAAAGACATCGTCCGAAGATTCAAAGGGTGCCAAAGGTTCGCCGACAAACCACACGCACCCGGGTCAGAGCTCAGGCCCATACCTTTTGCCTGGCCCTTCGCCCAATGGGGCCTCGACATGACAGGCAAACTGCCAAGGTCCTCGAAAGGGGGGCACGTCTACCTCCTGGTCACAGTCGACAAATTCACCAAGTGGATCAAAGCAATGCCGGTCACTAACCAAAAGGGCAAGACTGCCGTCAAGTTCTTTGAATCCATCGTCTACAGGTTCGGTGTACCGCATAGTATCATCACCGACAATGGATCGAACTTCATCTCCAAAGAATTCCAAGACTTCTGCAAAGGCCTCGGAATCAACATCACATACGCCTGCGGGCGCACTCCGCAAACGAACGCGGGTGGAAAAGGCAACGGCCTAACCGGCGCTGCATCAAGAAGCGCCTCATGAGACCACTCGAGCGATTTCGCCCGCCGGAGCTCGACGAAGAGCTACCTCCGTCCCATGGAGCTCGCAGACCACGCCAAAGCTCCACCGCCACACGCCGTTTTTCATGGTGCACGGGTCAAGCCGCGCTACCATTAAGCACGCCACTAGGGCCCCCTGTCGCCTCTATAGCGGCCAATCCACTACCGCACTTGAAGACGCCTACCGACACACTCGACGTAAGCACGAGACATAGCAAAGATCTCGATCACGGTACCACAGAAGTCTCCGCAAACCTATAGCCGACGGTTGCCCAAGGTCCTTCGTCAAGGAAACCTCGCTCTTGACTCAAGCAAGAGCGACCGAACAAATTTAGTTACCATGGAAAGGACCCTACATCACCGGGTCATCCTGTGGCGCCATCGCCAAGCACATGGAGTCCGGAGTCGATACTCCAACCCATGGAACATCGCATACCGCGACGATTCTACCCCTAGCTACCTACCCTTTATTTTCAATAAGGCTATTCAACCAAGGCTACTCAAATTAACAATGTACCTCCTCCATTACGATATAAATAAAGCTAAGTGTCTCCTCAAAATTTTGTTTTTCTATTCAAGACTTTTACTTCATGCTACAAACGACTCTGGGGCTCCCCACCTCACGATTATTAATCGAGGATAACACGGTACACCTAAGTAGCCGATCACGCCAGCTAATGAAAAATACACGTGATGTAACAAAGCACTACATGCTCAAACAACAACCAAAACTTTATAACAAAGGGCAAAACATGCCCAACAAATATATACTAATTTTACATTTATCTCTTTGCAGTACTACCTACTCAAGAATAACCCGAAAGCATCGCTGCTCAAACAGATCTACGATCTCTTCGCATATCGCTTACCGCAATACCTGGACGATATCCCACACACCACCATCCTGGTCAAGGGGTGGCTGGCCACAATACAAATGATTCACATCGTATGGCGATGTAGCCTCAAGGGACAACAAGCCTTCACCCTCGCGACGAGCCGATGCCACACCAATTCCTTGACACGATGCATCGCTCCAAAACTTCGATCAAGACCGTAGAGGGTTAATCGGCAAAGATCAACCGAAACATCACATGCGTAACCGATGCGATGAAGTCTGTGACCGACGGCACCCGCAATTTTGGTGAACGCGATCTGCACCGCTGCAAGGACCATAGCACGGCCACGATCCATCCGTGAAGAACCCGCCGCTTCCATGTCCCGTTGAGTCAAGCAATTGACCGTAACAACAACACGCCCTTCTCCTCCCTTGAGCAAGGTTAGCACCGCAATACTTGCACAAAAGTAAGATGCAATGCTAGCAAAGCGATCCGAAGAAATGGGCAACAACAAAAACTTACACCGGGTTGCTCGATAATCTAAGGAATTATGCCATCAAGTACTCTCTCGCAAAGACCGCTTATCCGCTTTGACTTCCAAACGCCGATGGCCACGCACCCCAAGCAACTCTTTCTCGAGACTACGAACACGGTCTCAAGAAACGCAAGCACAAATCATCCAAGGATGTCCGCAGTCATACCAGCGAGGTGTCAACGGATCAAGACCAAGGACCCTAGATCAATGTAAAGGCAAAGACCCGAACACGCATTTAAGGAGCACATAAATCAACAAATTCATTGTTCATCGTGTTACCACGCGGGTACAAGGATTTGTTCATCAAAATAATTACAACAAAAGAGACTACAACTATCCTACATAAATACGCCTAAGACGGCACCGAGTAGCCTCGAGCCGGATTGCCTCGCCTTGCTTCCCGTCGCCAGAAGCGCTGCAGCCGCCAGATCAATCACTTCGCCTATAACGCTTACAATGAGCATAGGTAGCGGCGGCTACCTTGATCCATCGCAGCGCCGGATCCCGAAGTCACTGTGAAGGCCATTGCCATCCCGACGATGCGCCAATGCCCTTTCTTAAGGCCATTATCGTCGCAGTGCTCGCCGACAAAGGCTCTCCGCCAGTATCAACATCATCAAGGGCCATGCCCTTGGGGACAAGCTCCTTGTAGAAGCGCCCAAGGACCTCCTTGGCCTTAGCAAGTGAGCTGACGACAGTGCTGCAGCGATCTTCGACCGCCGCAGCAGCAGCATCCAGAGCACTTCCGTGCTCCAGAGCATCGCGATCAAACTCGATGCTTGCGGCATCTAAGACAACAAGGAAGAAGAATGAACGACAACACCGCAAAATAAAGACAAGGAAATCAAAAGAGGTGCAGAAGATACTCACCGAGACAACCTTGGCAGCCATAAGCTTGCCGCCACCTCTCTCTCACGTGAAGCCGTGGGTGGCAGCTGCTCATGTCCGCGGGCCTCCGCTGCAGCGCCTTAGCCTCGGGCAGCCAGCTCCAGCTGAGGCGCCCTTCGCACCAACCATGACCGGCTTTATTTTCCGCTGAACGAGGCTCTTTGAGAGCATCAATCTCAGGCGAGGTGTCAGGTTGCTATTGGTGCACCCCGCCGGTTAAAACTTTCAAAGCCGTGTCCGCGGATATGGACGACTTGGAGCACAAGATTCTCGATCATACAAGCATAACTAAAGTTTATCGTTATAAATTTGACTTATAATGACTAGTAATCAGCTTCTATAACGGAATGGCTAATAATACTGCCCACAATTGTTGTTTGGTTGTCGCCATACAAAATGTATCTCGACTAGTAAGTATTGCAACTACAACGAATTGGTGAATAAAAGTACCAACAACCGCCGGGTTTTGGGTTTATCTCATGCTATCTCAGATTCCATTAGTAATTGTTGCAACTATAACGGAATGGTTAACTAAAAGTGCCCATCGCTATGTTATCGTGACGATTATCTATACCGACTAGTAATTGCTGCAACGATAATCGAATAAATAAAACCGCCAACCGTGAGTTCCTCGCTGACTTCCTCGCTTGGTCTCGAGGGGAAACGCCAGATGGGTTTGTTTGGTGTTAGCTTCGTGTTGATCCGGATAGGTCATTCTTACCCTCTCTCGATATCCGCCAGCTTGTATCGAGTCTCTATAGGTTGTTGAGTGCTTGCTCACGCCGCTTCACCACCATACCTATGTAGGCGAGGACCGCCAATTCTATTCTCGCTGCACCGCCTCCCGATCGACGCCTCCTTCTTGTTTTCTGCTTGCCCCTTGTCGGCACCCTTTGTTAAGGTGTCTTGAGATCGACGCCATAGCGTGGTTACCTTCCCATTGGCCCGGGCAGGTTATGGACGCCATTGTTATTCTTCGTGGCTCTTAGCCCCATTTGCTTCTTGTCCGTAGCCTGACGCCTACCATTTTAAAAGTGATTCGATCTTGTATATTATATTTGTCTTGACTCTTTGAGTCGTTATATAATCTGCTCGTGGGTCCCATCGAGGACTGTGTAATGTTATTACTCGCTTTCCACCCGCAAGTGCTCGGGGCACCTTTTGAATCGCTTTATGCGGTTTGGTGAATTTTGCCCAAACTTGCATAGGTCCGATTCGAGGGTGTTACAGAGTGGTATCGAGCCCAAAGCTATGAGCACCCACAACTCCAAATCAGAGGATAACCTAGCTAACGGTCAAGTAGAGTGTCAAACTATTTTGCAAAACGGTTGATAGTTCCGTTAGGTCCGATTTTACTCTACCCTCCGCTATTCTCCTCTTATCTCACGCGTTTTGAATCCGCTTTATCTTTTCTTCGAGTCCAGATTTCTCGTGGTTGGGTTTCCGCTGCATCTTTAGGGTTTCACGCCTCACGATAACGTGTTCTCGCCATCCGTGTTCCAAAACCGATGAACCGCCTTCGTGTTATCATTCCTTGTTCTTTGTTTGTGCCTTCCGGAGTTTTCTCCGACGCACGACATCCTCTACGCCGCACCCGATGCGTAGTCCGATCCTCCTTTGTTTCCGAACCGCTTGTCGAGATCTTCACCGATTCCGAGAATGGTTGCACTTTTCCACCGATTGTGCGAGTAATAGTTTGGGCGTGATGGATTGGCCCCATGCCGACTACCCTTTCTATTCGCTGTACATTGAAGTGACGAGAATGCATCGTTCTTCCTTCCATCGGGTTAGAGGTGGCTTTATTTGTGATACCTCTACCTTCGCCTTTGTTTCCGGAGTGCTCTCTCGACGATCGTGAACAACGACTTCGCTGGTGGTGTCGCCGATTTCAAGATGGAGAAGGAACCTCAAGTAGTGGTGTCATGAGGATCTACAAGCGAGAAGATGTAGAACGCCTACCTTCTTTCCTAAGATATGAGGCGGATCTCGAGGGCTAGATCCATTGTTAGTGGTGTCAATTGTGGCATCCCGCAAAACCACTACTAGAAAATCGTTGAATTTGTGCATTGCATCGCCATCACATGCATTGTTTGTTAAAATTATGTTTGCAAAGCCCGTGTTGTTTTCAAACGCCTCTCTATGCAACATCAAAAACCCGGGTCCCCGAATATTTTGTTTTGTCCGCTGCCGGTTTTGCAACGCCCAATTAAATTAAATAAAATTATAATTATTTTTGCCTAGTATGAACGGGCCGATCAATTCAACGATCACCCTCTTTTTCAAATCGTCCAACCAGCTAGCCCTCCTAATCCTATGGCCACCCAAACTCCTACCCACCCCTTGCGCCACATCACCCGGCCAATAGCCATGCGCCAAATCAGCCCACCTCTCTCCCTCACCCACTCGTAACTCCGCCACGGGGCGCCTCTCTCTCCACTTCTCTTTTTCTCTCATCCCACAACCAGCCAACTCCCTGCCACACCCAGGCCGCACCCCACGCACGCACACTGGATCCCCCGGCCACACCCGATCCCACCAACCGCGCCTGGCCACTCCTCCTCCACCCACCGCCTTACCTACCTCTCTCCGACTGCGGGCCCTACCTCCCTGGGCCCACCCGCTTCCTCCTCCTCCACCCACACCCGCACTGCCACCGCCTGGGGCCCCACGCCCACCTCCGCTGGGTCTGCTCACCAACGCTGACCCACTCGGGACCTCCCCCACGCTGCCTCCCCACCACCTCGCCTCCCCCGCCTCGATGGCCTTCTTCCTCCGTGGCTCGCGCTTATCCCCCAACCCGCCTCCCACCGCCGTGCCGCCCTCCTTCCTCTCCGCTGCCCCGCCGGCCAGCTGCAGCCAAGGCCTCGCCCGCTCCGCGCCTTCCTTTCCTCGCAGCGCGCCGCCGCCCGCCACCACGGCCACTGCCGCCACACGCCGCCGCTTGCCTCCGCCTCCGCCCGAGCCTCAAGGCTCGCCTCCCCAAGCGCACCACCTCTTCCGCCGCCGCCAAGGCCATGAGCCTCCGATGCCACTGCATCCGCCGCCTCGCTCCCACAAGGCCTGCAGGCGACCGCCGCGGCGCTTCTCTGACGCTGCGGCTCCGCCACAAGACGACCTGCCGCCCCACGCCCCGAGCCAAGGCCGCCATCGTGCCTCACGGCGCTGCCTGCCGAGCTCCGCAGCCGCCTACCTCGCTTCACAGGCCTGCTTCGGAGGACCTCCCGCCACTGCCGGGAGCAGCGAGCTCGCCTGGCCTCCGCCGACCGCTCGCCGCTGCCCCGCCGAGCCGACGCCACCAACCGCCGGAGCTTACACCGCCATCGATCACGACCGCCCGAGCCACTCACCACTGCCCGCCTCCACGCCCGCCCGCCATCAGGTTCCTCAGGCCACGCACGCTGCGGCGCAGTATGTGTGTGCTCGTATGCGTGCTCGTATGTGTGTGCGCTGCATGAGCCATGGTAACCGCAGATGAACCATGTAAATCCCGAGGCTCAAGATCTCGCCAAGTCCGCCAAGATCGCCTACTGACCACAAGACTGCTCCGAGCTGAAACTCAACCCATGCCCGGATCCGAATAACCGCCAAGTTCGCCAAGACCCGCTCACGGATTCCGCTTTGTCGTCAACCTGCGGAACCCGAACCCCCAAGATCTACGCAATGGACCGACATGATCTTCTACTCGGACGCCAAGGTTCGCCGAGAGTCCTAACGCCAAGTACTCCCGGACGACAAGTTCTCCATCCCGAACGGCAAGATCGAATTCCATGGGGCCCGCAAGATCGGTGACGACGATAAGGACGACACCGACCCAAGTTCTCGCCTCCCGGACTTCGAGACCCCACGCGACAAGATCTCGCCTCAGGACCGAGAACGCCTGTCAGACTCAACCCTCAGATCCGTCGAACTCGATCCCGAGCCCAACCTCAACCCCGAACCTCCAAGATCGCCGAGACCCTAAATGTAGCACAATCGAACGAAGTAC
>CP125975.1:538285487-538466771 GCA_030063025.1 Avena longiglumis
CTTGAATCGGTTCCTCTTGGATGGTTTGTATCACCCCAAGCGCTGCGAGCTGACGCTACGACAAGCGGCGTGAAACTTCGTCGGGAATGATCGAGTGCCCGGCTAAACATCTGTAACCTTGCGATAAACTCTGGCTCTCCTTATGTGGCGGGGCTGGTGAACTGCCCAGGTTAGTGGTTTCTCGCGCGTCTCCCACCAAAATGCGTGACTCGACTAACTCTCAGAGAATACTCTATAAAGGCTAATCCCTTCCAGTGTCTTTATATAAATTTATACCCTACGAATGTGACTTATATTGTAGAATTTTTAGCGGACATGAAATTTAAGTTGATGGGCCATGGGATAAGCCGGAGCAAGACTAACATAGATGGGAAATTTAAAGGGGTAGGCCTAGAACACCGTGACAAACTAGGACTGTGCGGGGACCTGCCTGGTCTATATAAGGCCGGAGCACGCCTAGATCCTCGACTCATGCTGGCACCCGCGCCTCCCAGCAGATCGATCTGTGCCACCGCTGACCGGTTCGCGTGATCAGGCAGGCTCAGTACAGGATGGGACATGGGGTGGACTGAATTCATCCGTGTCACAGTTTGCTTGGTGGTGCTGGATTCGCGATCTCAGCATCCCTATCTTCTCCAGCCCGTCCTGTGTCGGCAGTGAGATTAAACCCTCGGTGGGCGCGTTTGTGGAATCAGGCGGGTGACATGGTAGCGGTCCGACCGATCGATCACAACTCATGGCTGACGAATCCTGCCTCCTCTTGGCTTCCGACCACCCCACTCAGTGATACCGGAAGGTTCGGTGGTGGTGATGGACTCGAGAGTTGGGAGGACTGCAGCACCGGTGGGGTTCAGCCGCTTCCTCCTTCTGAAGCCGGGCTGCGCCTGGGCTCACGCCCGTACTGCGGCATCACCATGCGACATATGAGTTCGGCAGCGGTACCCTGCAACTCGATCGTCGGTCGCAGCGGATGAAGGACCTACGTTTGGTCCGAAAACATTGCAACGCTGACGGACGTTGATCCGGCGCTTTGCCAGTCGCGCCGGTCATCGAACGTAGCTTTGTCTGTCCATGGCCCAACGCGAACGGCCGCGGGACAGAAGCGGCAAGCGGCGGGGAGCGAAGGCGGTCCGCTGCTTACGGAAAACAGCAGCCACCTCATCTTAACAGCAAGAAGGATGGGTGCGGTACGCGTCGTCTTCAGCGAGCGTTACAGCTTGTTTATAGTCTGCTGCTTTAATGGACTCCCCACGTGAACAGCCTCTGCGATGGCATACCACTACCTCCTTATCGAGGAGCACAAAGAAAGTCAAGATGTAGGAGGCGGCCGACAAGCGCAAGCGACCTGCGAGTCCGGTAGCGACGAGTTTGCGCTCTCGCCATAACACCGGCTCTAACACAGCGGAAACGAGGGGCTCGACAACCGGCCGGCTTTCTGGGCGGAGAACATGGATCGAGGAAGCGTATGATGTGACATGAACTCCTCCACACATCGTTCATGGATTGGATAGCGGATGCCGGCAGCATTTATCCGAAGAGAACACTTATAGCGGCTTCGATCATGGCGTACTGCGTATCCTGCGGCCGCGCACCACCTCCGAGCGGACAAAGACCATGCATGAAGTCCGCACTCACCGGACGTTCGGACTTCGTCCGGAGCTCACGCTCCGCGAAAGGCGCTCCTGTGGGCCAAAGAAAGAAAGCTCCGGCCCGGTAGCGGCCGCAATGAGCCCCACCCCTTCATCCAGAAGAAGAAGAGAACGACCTTCCTTGAAGGAAGAAGCTTGCATCACCACTAAGCGCCTTGACTTCGGCGCCCGAGTCACGTGCTTACCGCAGGCGCCAAAATCGACAAAAGCACGAGCCAAAGCGTGCATGCTTTCGTCCTACGAATCCGAGATGGGCGAAAGGCGAAGGAGAACTCTGGAGCTCGATGCTTCTTCGAATCTGACTTGCGCGAGATGCCATGCACAATTTCAAGCTTCAACCGCGGATACTCAAAGTTCAGCGTATGCGCAAGATCCAAAATCCTGGCTCAGTGACCATCATCATCGTCGTCAAACTTCACTGGCGGTAACAAAGAAACCGCCATGCAATGCCTCCCGTTGCGGCAATGACGGTATGGCCTAGCAGGTAACATTGAGCTCAACGGCCTATCGTAAAGATCCATCCGAGTTGGGAGGAGCTAGCTTACGGCTTCATCCGAAATTTCAAGGGCACCAGCAGAGAAGGCCCGCCTCAATCGAAAAGTTGCGAGCCTGCACTTTCGGAAGAGCAGGCGAATCTGTTAGCTCGTACATGTCTGTTGATCACACCAAGAACTCATGACACATATCTCCGAAGAGAGGGCCATCGGCGCCTTGAGCGGCGTCAAGCGCATGAATTTCAAGGAGGAACTTGGGCGCGTCAAGCTAAGACACTCGACCACCTCATGGACATCGCCAGCGGGTGGGCGGACGGTAGTGCATTCACCGAGCACAATCGGATGAAGAGGACGACTATGGCCAAAGGCGAGATCGCCCAGCGACAAGAGGAGATCGGCGTCACGAGGACAGCGGACCCGACATGGTCGCGGCCGGCTCGCCGACAACGCCGCGACAACAGCCGCAGCGGAGGATACCGCGGCGGCTTCGCGACAGACGCCCACGAGTAGTAGCAGCGACGCGACAACGGACCCTCGACATTCGACAAACTTTCGGGTCGCCACCATCCACTTCTACATCGATAAACAAGATGGCAAAAGAAAGCCAGCCACATGCTCAAGGACTGCGGAGTTCGAAACTCGAAAGCATGGTGCAGATGAGGCAACAAGCCCCAATCCACTGATTGAGCGCACTGCGCCAAAGCGAAATAGCACATGGAGCTCCTCCACCGCCACATATCGGAGGCCCAAACCAACCGATCGCTGGCAGTGGTGAACGCCGGGATCGGTACCCCCGCTGAAAGGCACTAAATATGATCCGGAAAGGCGACTCACGCGAATAGGGTGCAGAAGAAAATCACCCGACAAATCAACTTGGTCTTGGCAACTCCGCACGCAATCCACAGAGTACCTCGGCGGATCGGAGTCTGCATCACATTCACTTTCGCGCGGATCACCCTTGCGGATCCCTCGCCCGAGTCATGCTGCCACAGTGCTGAGGCCTGATCGGAGGCTTCGAGATGAGTCGCGTCTTCATGGACGGCGTGCATCAATTTAATGTTCGCAAGCACTCTAGCAGCAATACGGATCCCACAATGCAACTGGAACAGTCGAGACACAACGTTCCACGGCATCGTCCCGAAGGCATATTCCCCCTAGGCAAAATAGGGCTCGATGTCATCTTGAGGAAGGACAACTTTCGGCGAGGCGACTCAAGTGGTGGTGGGTGCGTGTACAATACCACGCCATCTGGGGTGTGTAGCATTCGCAAGGTTCCTAGCCGTCCCACACTACGCGCCTACTACTCAAGATGCAGGACCAAGGCGTCATCGCGATCCACGGAGCTTCACCCGATCGGACCAATGCGACGGGGTTTTCAACAAAATCTCCGGTCTTCGGCATGCAAGACAAGCTCGTAAGCTCCGTGAGGTGACGGACAATGGGGCACCCCGGTCTCAAGGCAGAGCGCACCGACATGTCGCCCGACTCAACCGTCAACACCAAGAAATGCAGGTCCACCCGGATGCCTCCAAACGGCCTTGATGCGACCTCAGCTCACGCATAGGAAAGGCGGCTGGTCGAATTCCTCCGTGGCGCTTAGAAATATTCGCCTAGTGTCCTCCGGACATGCCGGGAGTTCGAGGAATTCGCGAACACGCCTCAATTAATGGCTGGTCTAGCTACTGCAGATAGCGATTTCTTTGGTTTCCCCATTGCGCTCTGGCCGGGCGCGGCGGTGAAAGCAAACAATGGCGGAAATGTGGAAGGAAATCCCAAGCAAGTTGCTAAACACAAGGGAAGCGGTGGCATGAGCGATGCGGTGAAAACAAACCGCGACTTTGCCCAATGATTATAACGGTGAAGGCGATGCACGAGCGGCCGATCCATCCGAAGACCTAACGCCAGCGGCAGAATCGGCCGTACATGTGTCAACATCACAATGAACCGTCGTTACCACGCCGTCCACTACTGGCAATCGAGACACCGTAGTAATTATCTCCACGCCACGCGTGACCGGTCAATTCAAAGTCAGCAAGTGGGACCTACGTTCGTCCAGTCAAGTCATCTCTGGCATAGCAGACGCTTGAGGTCATTGATCGTCAGCACTGATGTCATCAAAAGCTATACTAGCACCAACTACAATTCCCCGGCTCCATAGCTAAGAGTACTCACTCGAATCTTCGATTCGACTAAATACTAAAGGCTACTCCTATCGGGAGCGTAGCCTAGGAAGATGAATATAGACAAAGTATTTTTTCGAGTCCTATGTCGATTCTACGACTCCACTATGGACTCGGGGGATACTCCCATAGGGAGGATGAATTTAAGCATCCGAAAATTTTCGTGTCCTACGGACTTAACAACTGAACAATGCTTGAACTAAAGTCTGCGCTTTCAGTGTATGCGACTCGAGCAGACACTCGAAGCTACTCCCATAGGGAGGCGCTGGTCGCGCACCCTATGAAATCTTCGGCCTGCACAAAAACTTTTGGCAACTCGCCCAACAAAGCAGCTGAGTGAGCAACAATCTCCTTGGCCACCCGAAGCACCTCCGTGGTGACAAATGTTCGGATGCTGCGTCTGCGTTAAAGATAAGACAGATATCATCTGATGGCCTGGCAACGTACACGACTGCGCTCTGCTAGTATAAATCCATGCCAACAGGCGTGATGAAAAATCCCGACGGACGCGTTGGGTACATCAATTAAAAACACACTGAAATTCCACTCCTGTAAGTCCTCCGTGGCCTGAGTCGAATTACGCCAGCATATGTTCCGGGTTCAAGTTATGGGACTCGAACCTGATGAAGATCATGTTGTTTCGTCCTAAGACAGTTAACTGACCTAATCCGTCGGGTGAGTCAGGCACATGTATCAACAATCCCTACACACATATATTATTAACACCTAGTTAGACCCGAAGGATTGAAGAGTCCTCAGTCGAATCTACGATTGTTGATCGATCCTCGAAGACTCTTGACATGGTTATACCCCTACAGTGCGTGACTTCAGCATACGGTCCAGCCCAAGGAAGGCACACAGCGGTTATCTGTTGGCCCATGAAGATTTTTGGGTGGCCAAGGCCCATGGCGCCTTGGATCCTTGGAAGCAAGACTAGCATAGATAGGAAATTTAAAGGTAAAACCCTAGAACCAGAACCGACTAGGACTATGCGGGACCTGCCTAAGTCTATATAAAGGCGAGGAGGGCACGTCCTGATCCCTCGACTCATACTTTCATTACGCACCTCCACGCCAGATCGAATACATGCACCACAGAACCTTCGGGTTCACGGTAATCAAGAGGAGACAAGCAGAGTAGGGTTTTCCTCGGGGAACTGAACACAGGTAAGTCTCGTGTCCCCTGGTTGCTTGTCATTAACTGTTCATGATCTCCAGCATCCCCATCTTCTCCAAAACCAAGTCCATAACAATGGGCATTGATGAGATTAAACCTCGTCACGATGTACTTGGGGTTGACCAATACACGATATTGTGACTACAACTTACGATACAAGACTCGAGTCTGCTTGAGTCTCGACTCCTTGACACTCAAGGGGCTACTCCTGCTCAGGGAGGCGCTGGCGCGCGCACCGAGACATGACCTGATTGACCGATCTATTCTTGAGTCCCACGTCGAGTCTCACGACTCCCTACGGACTCGGAGGCTACTCCCATGGGAAGGATGGATTCAAGCATCCGAAAAATCTGTGTCCTCTGGACTGAAGCCAAACAACAGCTGAATTAAGTCTCTCCTCGAGTCTCTGACTCGAGCAGACACTGGGCTACTCCCATAGGGAGCTGGTCGCACACCCTATGAATTCTTCCATTGCGATCCTTCGGATCAGATGCAAAACTTTTCGGCAACTCTGCCCTAATTAACGCTAAGTGAACAACGTCCTCCTTGGCCACCCGAAACACCTCCGCGGTGATAAACATTCGGATGTTGTGTGTGCGACGCAAGGATAAGACTCTCTGAGATGTCATCGATGGCGGCCTTGCGGCTGCGGCCTGCTAGCTCGAAATCGTGCCAACAGGCGCGATAAAAACTCCCGACGGACGCGTTGGGTACATCATTTAAATTCACTGGAATTCCACTCCTGTAAGTCCTCCATGGCCTGAGTCGAATTACGCCAGCATATGTTCCGGGTTCGAGTCGAGGGACTCGAATCTGAAGATCGTGTTGTTTGTCCTAAAACGCTTAGCGTACGATCCGTCGGGAGAGTTAGGCACACGCATCAACAATCCCTACACACTCAAATCATTCTTTGATGAACAAAAGCAACTGCACCCGAAAGATTGAAGAGTCCTCAGCCGAATCTGCGATTCGATCAACACTCGAGACTCGACATGGTTATACCTCTAATTTTGATGTTAGCCTACGGTCCAGCCGGCGGAAGTCCCACTGACGACCTGCCCGGGTCCATGGCGCTATGGAGTTCGGTTGGGCAAGCCCATATGGACACGGAGTCCCAAGCGCACAAGATAAGGAAACCTCAAGACTAGAGTTCGAATCTAACTTGTAACCTACTCGTATCAATACCTGAGACCTAGCCTCCCCATATATAAAGGCTAGGAGGGTCCAACGAGGAGGACACGACCTACACAAGACATAACCCCTGATAGACTAGACCACAACAGATCTACAGATCCTCGACTCATACTTTCGCATACGCACCACCACGCCAGATCGAATCTGCGCACCCTTGTAACCTTCGGTTCCGCCGTAATCAAGAGCAGTCAAGCAGGAGTAGGGTTTTCCCTCCGGGGGCCTGAACCTGGGTAAATCTCGTGTCCCCTGGTTGCTTGTCCGTTAACTGTTCCACGATCTCCAGCATCCCCATCTTCTCCAAAACCCAAGTCCATAACAATGGGCATTGATGAGATCAAACCTCGTCACTAGTAGAAAATGGACCTTTGGTCCAGAGCATTAGTCCCGGTTCTGGTACAAGTACAAACGGGACTAATCTCCCTAATCTAACGGCTAGAAATGGCCAATGGTTCATATGGGAACTTTAGCCCCGATTCGTTTAACAAACCGGGAAGGATAAAAGTACTGAAAAGAAGCGGTCGTGGACCTTTAGCCCCGGTTTGTTTCTCAAACCGGGACTAAAGTCCCCGACTATATCTTCTTTTCCTTCCCAGCCCGAGCCATTTTAAGATCACACAATCATCCCTCTCAAATTTCTCCCCTCAAGCTCGAGTTCTTCCCCATTTTTCTCAAGATTTGTGAAGATTTTTTGGCTCCACATCTATCAAGGGTCCTAAGAGGTTAGCAACTTCATCATTTCAGCTCTCATTGCTTGTTTTAGCTCATTTCATGCTCTAGAAATGGATAGATTTTGTGTGGGTTCTATCTCTGTATATCCAGTTAATTTGGCACATATAGTTCTTGAAATTCATTTGATTCATCGAAGCACATAGATACATGAGTTCATCCTATATACATATCTTGGTTTGACACGTTGTCTTGAAATCCGTTCGGTTCACAGTGCATCATGTCACCGTCGAGCAACAAAATATTCTTCTTTCTTCTACCTGTCGTTACAAAATCCATTGAAACAAAAATAAGTACCAAAACTATGAAGGCACACATATATATAGTGGCGCCCTAGCATTTTAGTTAATCATCGGCCAGTTAAGCAAGAAATTAAGAACAAAAACATGAACACGCCAAGGAGCTACCAAATTAAATTAGGGAGTGCCTCTATGGTGAGCTCCTTGAAGATGTCTGAGGACGAGGCATCCTAAGACATCTTCGAGAAGCTCTGCCATAGTGGTGTCCCTTCTCTCGCACACCATCTTTGAGTTCATATCTTTTCTAGCTAAATTAGTATGCTGGTGGAGCTAACTAATTTCAAATATTAGGGAGTGCCTCTACGGCGAGCTCCTCGAAGATGTCCGAGACGGGGTCCTAAGACATCTTGAGAAAGCTCACGCCAGTAATGTGTCATCCCTGCTCGCACACGATCTTCCTTGCAGTTGATAGTTCACAAGGAAGCCTATTTATAGATTAAGAAGCACAACATAGTGTCGACACTCATGACATAATGTCGACACTCACCCCTGTCATAGTGTCGCCATCCACTAAAACAGTGTCGCCACTCACTGGCATAGTGTCCACTCACGACATATAGTGTCTTCACCCACTTTTAGTCCCGATTGGAGACACCATTCGGGACTAAATGGGCTTATTTTGGCCCCAGCCTGCCACAACCCCTTTAGTCCCGGTTGGTGTGTCCAACCAGGACTAAAGATGTAGTAGAAAGTTTTTAAATCAGTGCTTGTTTGATGTATACGACGTGTTCTTTTATTTTTATACTAGTACTACTCTTAGCATCGTGATTTTGTTTGATGAACTTATAAAATGCAGATGAGACGACAATGGATATGCGGCTGACCGAATCTCCGACGAGTTCATTAAAGCGTCGTTCTTTTCTCGTTGTGTGCAGAGCAAACAGTGAATGGTTTTATGTGTTGTCCATGTGGTGAGTGTCGAATCGGAAGGAATACTCTTCCTCAAGAGTCCTTCATGGCCATTTGTTTGATTCGGTTTCATACGGCTATAATTGTTGGACCAAGCACGGAGAAAGAGGGGTTATGATGGAAGACAATGAAGATGAAGAGAATGATGACATCTATCCTATGTCCCCTGAATATGGTGGTACTACAATGGAAGACAATGATGAAGAAGAAGTAGAAGAACGTGCATCATATGGGCGGATGATGATCTTGGTGTGCCATTCTTTGATGCAAAGGGAGAATGTGATAGCGAAGGGAGAGGTTGAAATTTGAGCAGATGTTAGATGATCACAACAAATTGTTGTACCCGAAGCGAAAGATGGCCACAAAAGCTAGGCGACTGCTTGGAATTGTTGCAATGGAAGGCGGAGGTCGGTGTGCACGACAAGGGATTTGAAAAGTTGTTGAAGATAATGAAGAAGCTGCTTCAAAAGGATAACACACTGCCATGATGCTTACGAATCAAAGAAGGTTATTCGCCCTCTAGGATTAGAGGTAAGGAAGATACATGCATGCATTAATGGCAACCTCTATTGTGGTGGCGATGCGAGAATTTGGATGCATGCGGTATGCACTGCATTGCGGTATAAGATCCGACAAGATGACCCCGAGGTGATGTTGAGGGGAGCGCCCACGATGAAGAGGGTTCCGCCAAGGTGACGTGGTATGCTCCCTATAATACCACGGCTGAAAGCGTTGTTGAAAGCGAAGAGCATGCCAAATTGTTGCGATGGCACAAAGAAGACCGTAAGAAAAGGCGAGATGTTGAGACACCCGTTGATGGGTCGAGTGGAGAAAAATTGAGAGGAAGTACCGGTTTTGCGGTGTGCGAGAAACTTATGGTTTAGTCTAAATGCGGATGGCATGAATCCCTTTGAAGCGGAGGCTGCATCATACATAGCACATGGCCTATGACTTTGTGTATGTATAACCTTCCTCGGTTATGCATGAAGAGGAAGTTCATTATGATGCCAGTGCTCATCCAAGTCCGAAGGAACCCAGCAACGACATTGATGTATACCTAAGGCCATTAGTTGAAGAACTTTTACAGTTGTGGCACGGACAAGGTGTACGTGTGTGGGATGAGCACAAAATGTGAGGAATTTAACCTACGAGCATTGTTGTTCGTAACCATCAATGATTGGCCTGCTCTTAGTAACATTTCAGGACAGACAAACAAGGGATACAATGCATGCACACACTATTTAGATGACACTGAAAGTATTTATTTGGATACGTGCAAAAAGAATGTGTACCTAGGGAATCGTCGTTTTCTTCCGCCCACGCATTCCCTAAGAAGGAAAGACAAGTATTTCAATGGTGAAGCAGATCACCGGAGTAAGCCTGTCCATCGTACTGGTGATGTTGTATTTGATATGGTGAAGGATTTAAAAGTAATCTTTGGAAGGGTCCGCGGACGGTCAATTCAGAAGAACTGGGACACACACCCATGTGGAAGAAGAAATCTATATTTTGGGAGCTACCCTATTGGAAAGTCTTAGAGGTCCGCTCTGCAATCGACGTGATGCACCTGACGAAGAATGTTTGCGTGATACTGCTAGGCTTCTTGGGCATGTATGGAAAGAATAAAGATACACCAGAAGCACGACAAGACCAAAAACGTATGAAAGACCGAGAAGGCAGGCATCCAGAGTTGTTTCAAGGTACTGCCAGCTACGCTCTTACCAAGGAAGAGAAGGAAATCTTTTTTGAATGCCTGAGTAGTATCAAGGTTCCTTCTGGCTTCTCGTCCAATATAAAGGGAATAATAAATATGGCAGAGAAAAAAATATGTCCATAACCGTGCGAGGCCAGAAGGAAGCATCTCCAAGGGATATGGAACAGAGGAGGTCATTGAGTTTTGTGTTGACTTTATTCCTGACCTTAAGCCGACCGGTGTACCTGAATCACGGCATGAAGGGAGACTTAGTGGAAAAGGCACGCTAGGAAAGAAAGCAAAGATATGTATGGACGGACATTCTTTCACTAAAGCACACTATACAATTCTGCAAAGTTCCACCTTGGTGGCTCCATATATCGAGGTACACAAGATTATTGTACGCTCGAACTACTCGGGGCAGTCTGACAGGTTGATTAGAGATTAACACATGAAGACTTTCGGCGGTTGTTTGCAGACACATCTCATGAATGACACCACTGTTGGAAATCAGTTGTACTTGTTGGCTAGGTCTCCATCTTCAACTATATTGACTTTCCAAGGGTACTAGATCAATGGGAATATATTTTACACGCACGCCCAAGATAAAAAGAGCACCAACCAAAACAGTGGTGTCCGATTTGATACAACGGACGAGAATGGGAAAAAGGACACATATTATGGTTACATAGAGGACACATGGGAACTTGACTATGGTCCTAATTTCAAGGTCCCATTGTTTCGATGCAAATGGGTCAAGATGACAAGAGGTGGGGTAACGGTAGACCAGCTATACGGAATGACAACAGTGGATCTCAATAATCTTGCGTACGGAGACGAACCATTCGTCCTTGCCAATGATGTGGCTCTAGTTTTCTATGTGAAGGACATGTCTACTAGACCGAGAAAAAGGAAAGATAAGCAAAAGAATATAATATCATACGATGAGCCAAAGCGCCACATAGTTCTTTCAGGAAAAAGAAACATGGTGGGTCTTGAGGACAGATGAGACATCGAAGATTATGACAAATTTCATGAAATCGCCATTCAAAGTGGCACCCAAGCATATCGCTAAATAAGGATTTATGCTCATGGTTACAAGAAGAGAACCAAAACACTAGATGTGGATGTTGGTGATGTAATGTATTAAACCTTTTGGGAATTAATCCTATTTTTATTTATTAAAGGAAGATGCTCCATGGTTAATAAAGGAATTTCTGAGATTGCTGTAGGCAGGTACCAAACTATAGACTAGGTAACAATTAGACATTTATTAATATTAAAAACTGGGACAAACCGGGACTAGCTAACACTAAGGACTAAAGCGACCCCCTTTAGTCATAATCATGCCTAGTCCTATAGTACACAGCTTCAGGGTCTTCTTCGCCATCGTCATCATCACCTGCCACTCCAGAGATCCTCGGCCCAGCCATGGCATATACCGGGGGCATCTGGCACTGCGGCCTCGGATTCACGGCGGGCGGGGGAGGAGTCTCTGAAGGCGATGCCATCACCGGGCGGGAGAGCCTTCTTGTGGCTATGGCTGGTAGACTTGTGGGCACCGCAGAGGATGGTCTCCCGGCGATGTAGCGCATCACGCCGATGATGATGCAGTTAATCGTAACACCATAGACGCCGACCGGCTTCATTGTGGTTCACCGGGGGTGGGCCATCACCCTCGTACCTTGCGAGCTCCCTTTCCCCTTGGTTAGCGAAGAAGGCATTCCAGGTGTGATAGTTGTTGGGATCCCACTGGGATCCATCCTTCGCTCGGCGTGTGAGCTCGTGGTAAGTGGTTCGTGATGGCACTTTGCCGAGCGGAGCCTTGAGGCACAGAAGGGACAGGAACCCCTCCAACGCTCAGCATCCAGCCGGCGGGCAGCCGGTAGCCCGGCGGGCAAGGGTAGTTGGAGGCCCACAACGCCTAGGGCACCTCGAGGGTCACAATGGCCCAGTAGGCACTGTCCATAGTTGTGAGAGAGGAAGGTGTGGATGTATGGATAGCCATGGTGTGGTCGGCCTATATATAGATGGAAAGTGCTGGAAAACATGGCGGGAAACGGTGGGATATGGCGGGAAATATCTTTAGTCCCGGTTAGTGGCTACAACCGAGACTAAAAGCACCGTTCAGAGGGAAAGGGCGGTAAAACATGGCGGGAAGCGGTGGAATATGGCGGGAAATATCTTTAGTCCCGGTTAGTGGCTACAACCGGGACTAAAAGCACCGTTCAGAGGGAAAGGGCGAGAAAACATGGCGGGAAGCGGTGGTATATGGCGGGAAATATATTTAGTTCCGGTTAGTGGCTACGACCGGGACTAAAAGCACCGCTCGAGGAAAGAGGCGGAAAACATGGCGGGAAGCGGTGGGATATGGCGGGATAACGGGCATGTTTATGTGTTGAATCGCGGCATAGTTTGTGATACGGTGCCCATATTATGCATGCATTTGTATATTGGGATGGAGAACAATGTTGCAGGAGGAAGTTTTCCATTTAATTCGAAAAGCCATTTTCCATTTTTCGGCGCAAAGACGGTCATTTTGTGAAGCAGCCACCGAAAGCCATCCCATTTTTATAAAATAGTAGACCACCTTACGTGAACTATATCCCAACCGGGGGATCTCAAACCTTTCTGTCCTTCCCGGGTGAAAAAGACAAATGTTTGCCGAATCGGTAGGAAGTGCGTCCGGTTTGAACTACAGGTACATGATCTAACGTCCGTGATTTTTTTAAATAATCATTTTTAGACTCACAATATGTCATTTTTTCAGAGATCCAATGCAAGTTCTAACATTCTCATCCCCTATCTTCACGCACGCCGTTTTGACCTAAGTTCGAAACGGCAAAAAATTCAAAACGGGCATAAAAATTTCAAAAAAGGTCCGAACAATGTAAATCCTTCGCATGGTGTGATATTATTTGACATAGTTGCAAGGAAAAATATCAAACTTGGTATACTGATTATGTCTCCAAAAAACCTTCACAAAATGACCTATCATGTTCGAGGTTTCATGGCTTTCGGTTCAAGAGACGGATGTTATATGTTGAATCGCGGCATAGTTTGTGATATGGTGCCCATATTGTGCATGCATATGTATATTGGGATGGAGAACAATGTTGCAGGAGGAAGTTTTCCTTTTCGTTTGCTCGGAAAAGCCATTTTCCATTTTCCGAGCGCAAAACGGTCGCTTTTGTGAAGCAGCCACCAAAATGCACGATTCTGATGCTACCATCCCATTTTTAAAGAATAGTAGACCACCTTGCGTGAACTATATCCCAACCGGGGGATCTCAAACCTTCATGTCCTTCCCGGGTGAAAAAGACAAATATCTGCCGAATCGGTAGGAAGTGGGTCGGTTTGAACTAATGTGTACATGATCTAACGTCCGTGATTTTTTGAAAAATCATTTTAGACTTACAATATGTTGTTTTTCAGATATCCAATGCAAGTTCTAACATTCTCATCCCCTATCTTCACGCGTTTTGACCTAAGTTCAAAGCGGCAAAAATTCAAAAGCAGGCATAAAAATTCAAAAAAGGTCCGAACAATGTAAATCCTTCGCGTGGTGTGATATTATGTGACATAGTTGCAAGGGAAAATATCAAACTTGGTATACTGATTATGTCTCCAAAAAACCTTCACAAAATGACCTATCATGTTTGAGGTTTCATGGCTTTCGGTGTCCAAGAGACGGATGTTATGTGTTGAATCGCGGCATAGTTTGTGATACGGTGCCCATATTGTCCATGAATGTGTATATTGGGATGGAGAACAATGCTGCATGAGTAAGTTTTCCTTTTCGTCGCTCGAAAAAGCCATTTTCCATTTTCTGAGCGCAAAAAGACGGGTCGTTTTGTGAAGCAGCCACCAAAATGCAGTTACAGAATGCTACCATCCCATTTTTCTAAAATAGTAGACCACCTTACGTGAACTATATCCCAACCGGGGGATCTCAAACCTTTCTGTCCTTCCCGGGTTAAAAAGACAAATATCTGCCGAAACTATAGGTACATGATCTAACGTCCGTGATTTTTTGAAAAAATCATTTTTAGACTCACAATATGTCGTTTCAGAGAGATCCAATGCAAGTTCTAATATTCGCATCCCCTATCTTCACGCACGCCGTTTTGACCTAAGTTTGAAACGGCAAAAAATTTAAAACGGGCATAAAAATTCAAAAAAGTTTTTGAAAAAGGTTTTTAAAAAAGGTTCTGAAAAAGGTTTTAAATAGGCATATAATAACTAATTTAAAAAAAGGTTTTTAAAAAAGGTTTTGAAAAAGCTTTTAAAAAAGGACATTTAGTCCCGGTTTGTAGTACAAACCGGGGCTAAAGGGGTGTGGGGCTGCGCGCGAAACGCGGCGCGCTGAAAATCCTTTAGCCCCGGTTTGTGCTACCAACTGGGGCTAAAGGTCCCCCTTTAGTCCCGGTTTGTGCTACCAACCGGAGCTAAAGGAGGGTGGGTATAAATATCCACCCAATGCGTCCCGGTTTGTGCACCGAACCGGAGCACACAGAGCCCCTACGTCACCGCGCCGTAACATCTTTCTCCTCGCATCTGTCGCCACGTCGCCGCGTCGTCCGTCCCCGCGTCGCGCCATCAAGGCCTCGCGCCGCTCGATCCTCCCAGCGCGCCGCCCAGCGCCGCTCGAGCCAGCGCCAGCCTCCCGCGCCTTGAGCCCGCCCGCCAGATCCACCACCATCGGAGTCGGCTAGTTAGTAAATTTTGGATTTTTCTTAGTTAGTGCATTTTAGGATTTTAGTTAGTGTAATTTTTCGTAGTTAGTGAATTTTAGGATTTTAGTTAGTGAATTTAGTTAGTGAATTTTAGTGTAATTTTTCTTAGTTAGTGAATTTTAGTGTAATTTTTCTTAGTTAGTGAATTTTAGGATTTTAGTTAGTGTTTAATATAGTTTATTTTAGTTAGTGTTTAATATAGTTTATTTTAGTTGATACTATTTATTTTCATCATGTTTAAAGTATATAGGTTTAATTTAGTGTTTAGGAATATGCCGATTCCTCATCCTCGTTCACTCGGCGTGACCCCGGGCGCTACTAGATAAGGTCATTGGGCATCCACGTTTGGGTTCCGCGAGGCACCTTTGGGAGGTGCTACCAGCCGGGGGACGTCGTCTCGTGAGGAATCCGGGTGTCGTCGTCGACCCGGATCTTCTGTGGTGGCGGCCGAGTGGTCCAGGTGCGATGTAGAGGGAGCCGGCCCCCGACGAGGTGGTACAGCGTCGTGTCAAGGAGGAGGACGAGCACGTCCGACGCTACATGCACATTTTAGGAGTCTGGGACGCCAATACCTGGCAGCTTCTTCAGGCACCTTACCCGATATATTCTCCGATAATGGTTCCTACACTTTGGGTGCATACCTCCCGCGGCTCAGTAGCCGGGGCTCGACGTCTTCGCTGAGCTATCTAGATGTGTAATAGGGTTGTATTGTTGTTTAATTGGAAATTTATTGTTGTACTAGCTGGATTATTCGAGATGTATTGTTGTTTAATTGTTACTTTATCTTTCTTTATCACATTGTTTAAGCTGGATTACTTTATCTTCCTTTATTTTATCGCATTAAGCAAAATGGTTTTATCTTTCTTCTGTATTAGTTAAGTTATGGACGGTAGAGACAACGAAGAGCACATCATGTATAACATGATAGATGAGGGTACAGGAGGTTACCATTACGATGGAGCAGACGATGATGGAGATGATCATCATTCCCAATACCTCAACTTGGATGAAGCCGACGGAAGAGACGACTATGACTAATTCTTTGGTGGAGACGACGGTGGAACTGACGGTGGAGACACCATAGAAAAGACCGGCGAGGTATATAAAGCCTCTGCTGACCACGAGCTAGTAGATGCATTAGTTGATTCATATATATATGTACTAACGATTGTTTCTTCTCTTAGACCTCCGCATTAGGCGAATCTTCTGCAAGGAAACGAGGCCCGACCAAAAAGTTGGCCGATGGTATGCGTTTCACTATTGATCTAGTGTCTCAGTTCGGCGAACCTTTGGAGCCAAAAGAGACCGCAAGTGTATTTGTATACCAATGCGGAGCGATAGTCAGGGCATATCCGATCACTAATCAGAAGTGGAATAAGCCAGGAAAGAAAAGTGACCGAGTTGGAGAAACTTTTGTCGATGATAGAGCCAAAGAAGGTCTTTGGAATTCACTCATGGCACACTTCTCTCTGCCTGAATTGGACAATCCTGAACTCACTGAGGCATTGAGGTTGCAAGTTAGAAAGTGGGCCCTTAAGAATATGGGCGGACAGTTCAAGGACTGGAAGAAAATATTGTACAACAACTATGCCAAGAAGGATCTGACTCCGCCATTCACTGGCCCGCTGGAGAAGCAGCGGGATAACTGGACCCCATTTGTGAAATACAAGGAATCAGAAGCAGCTATGGCCAAGTCAGAAAAAAATAAGATAAATGCGGCCAAAAAGAAATATCACCATACTATGGGGACAGGTAGCTACAAGAAGGCCGCGCCGAAGTGGGAAAAACCGAGGAAGAAATGCGTAAAAAAGGGGTCACGCCAGCTACAAATAAGTGGCCCGTGAGGTCAAAAAATTGGCTCCTTGGGCATGGGGGGTCGTATGACACTGAAACCGGGGAGATTATTGTTACAAAGAAGGCCATTACTAAACCCAAAGATGAACTTGTTAAAGTGATACAACTGAGAAAATATGGAAAGTTCATTCTCGACAGAGAGAATGATGAGCTGACATATGCCCTCGGGAATCCTGAAAAAGTCGGACGAACATGAGGCTTTGGCCCATCTGTTCCATGGAAGACAGGGTTTCCCACTGACATCGACACTTATAGAAGCCGATCCATAAAAACGAACGGCGGGCGGAGGAGGCGCGATTGGGCGGTTTAAAAAGGAACGAGGAATTTCAAGACATGTTCAAGCTGCGGCGGAGCAGATTAATGAACTTAAATCTTGGCCCGGCAACAAGATCCTGCGTTAGGCAGTCGTGGGCCCATCTCAGCGGAAGCGCATGGCTTCTTGAGGTACAAACTAATAATCCAATGCTGATGGACAATAATGCACCGGTGATATATGATACGACCGGTGCAACGATGGTTCGCTACCCCGTGGATGAAGTCGACGCAAGGACAGCTTGTGAGCTACATGTCACAGTGAAGAACATTTCTATGAAGGTGGCGCTCGGCTTTGCTTTACCTTGTCCACCAGAAGTGACCTACCATGGAAGTCAGATTCCAGCTGGCTATGCTCGTGTCGGTGTGGATGAAGTTGAACTGACATGTCGATCACTTGAGCTTGACATCCCTGCAGGCAAAGGGGAGAAAACACTTGGAGAAGTGGAGGGTGGGATCATTCTTTGGAAAAAGAACACATCGTGTTTCCAGGCTGGGCGCCAAGGAAATCTTCTCCTCCGAGAAGCAATCCATCACCTCTAAGGCCACCATCACCTCCGAGTCCACCGTCTCCACCAATAAACAATAGTCCACCCCTTCCTGAGAGGGATCGCAGCGCGACTGCATCTCCATCTCCGGCGCCTCCGCCTCCGCCCACTGAATCATAGGGAAGAAAGCGGAAGAATAACATCGCTACGTCGAGGGAGACCCGACGCCGAAAACGACAAGATCCCCTCCCAAGAGTACCGCTGTCTCCTCCCAAGTTAGCTTATCACCGGACTGATGAGGAAAGCGCGGTGATCTCCTGGGCCGAAGTGAAGGCCCATTTTGCACCAAAACAACCCGAGCCATAGGTGCTAGTTGTTCCAAAAGTCAAGAAGCACTTCAAGGCATTCCTTGAGCAACCACCCCAACATGTGTTAAATAGGAAAGATGACTATACACGCTGTCTTACGAATACACTAAAAGAAAAGTCATCAAGCAGTACTGCAAGTGGGAGAAAATCAAAAGAAGTTGCCCAGCTCGGCAAACAGGCAAAACAATCCATCGCCCCGCTCAAGGTGTTACCCCAGCCCACACAAGGTGGAATAGATATGGAATAAGCTATTAAATTAGCCAAGGAGTGTAACGTGCCGGTCGAAGCACTTCTAGCTGACGGAGATAATGTCGCCAAGGGACCAATAGCACGAAAATTTGTCTATAGGGAGCCTCTGGTCAGCGATGACGTATTCGATGATCTGCCAACATGTCGTGGTGGTTGCACGGCAGATGCCATGGGTAGGCTAAAGTATGGGGCCAATGGATGCTAGAGGGATCTGGGGAGGGAAGATGTAGTTGATTCTACACACAGAAGACTAACGTAAAGATCTTTATTTATCCTTTCTAAGGCTACAAGTGCTCCTTGAGCTGTATACAAGTGGAGAAGAACTTTACCAGCCTAACGGTACCAAATGAGTCGATGCGCTTCTCTGAGTCCAAGCCTCTCCTTATAAAGGGGAACCTTGGCTCTTCTAGGGCTGACGTGGCGAGCATATTCGAGAAATATGCTTGTCCCAATATAGTAACTCGGCGAACTCCTTTCCGTGTCGCCCTTCTAATGACGGCAAGGTTCCATAGGACCCCACCTGCACGCCTCGGGCTTCAGGACTGTCACCTCCGTGACCTCCTTCTGCCCTTCTGTCGCTCTGCGCCTTGTCCTTTGTATTTGGCTCTGCTTAGATTCTTCCTAGCCCGTGACTAGAATTTGACTATAGGCATTTCCTTCTCCTGCAAGCTTCATATCAATCGGCCCTGCCTCGCTTAACTCGGCTTGGCCTTCACCTGCATTCAGATCATTCGGGCTGACTCAGCCGACTTACACAGTATGTCGGCCGGGTAACGCCTTGCTCTTCTCATAAGGGTCCTGCTCTTGCTCACCTCGGCCGACCTTTACAGGATTCGGCTGATTTACACTGTAACTCGGAAACTGGACGGGGAACTTCCTTTCGTCTTTCCCCGTCCTTACCCTATCCGGGGTCACCCCCACCAACATTAGTCCCCGAAGCTGGTATGGTCCTGCCTATAACCTCGGTCGGGCCGTATCAGTTTCACAATATTCGTTTCTCCTTGTTTCCGAGTTACTTTTCCCTCGTTCGAGGTATCTGCGTATCTTCTCGCGTACGCTTTGTCCTACGTGTCACACTCATCATTGTTTCTCTAGTTTTTTGTTCCTCTACAGTGCCCATTGACAGGCTACAGTAATTATTGCGCCTGTCGCGTCGGTGCTGCAACGCCTCGCACACCATTTCCGTCAGGGATCTTGATCCTTTCTTGCATCATGTGGTCGTTGGTGTGGTTCCACTCAGCAGCGTGCGGTTGTGACGCACACACGATTTTACACAGTTAATCTTCGCACGCACGATCCCACTACCACTTAGGCCGCGTGGTTATAAAGAGGGGCACGGGGCTAGGGGATTTACTTTTCTCCTCCGCTTACCGTTACCCTTCTTCCTCCTCTAAACCTGCGCTGTTACTCCCGCGTGCGCCATCGGAATCTTCGACGGCGAGGCTCCCATCGCTCTGCTCCGTTGACCTTGTCCCCGCATACTTGCTCCGGCGCCGTTGCCGGTGAGTTTATCTGATCTCATTGCCTAGTTTATCCTCTAGGCGCATCTGCTTCTCTTTAGATTTCCCGCGGCGGTTTCTTCTCCGCTCCGCTGCCGTTTTCACGTAGGATCACGACGGGGCCTTGCAGTTCTAGGCTTTGCTCCGCCGCTAGTTCATCTTCCATAGATTCCTCCGGTGACCTTATGTCGAGCTCCGTTAGCGGTGCGCTTATTGAGGATGACGATGCAGCGTCTGGGCCCGAGCGGGGCTCCTGGCACGGCTCTTCCGTCACCCGCCGAGAGGTTGAGTGGTTAATCCAAACTCGTCGGATTCACCGAGTAGCTTCGTTTTACCCGGCGAATCTTCTCCGTTCTCCAACGAAGCGCAGTACGTCGTCTTTATGTCACACTTCGCTCGCGGGTTTGGTCTCCCCCTTAGCGATTTTGCTAGGGAGTTCCTTGATTACTTCGGCCTGCAGCCGCATCATATTCCGGCTAATGCCATCGCTTCTCTTTCCACCTTTATCTCTGCTTCGAAAGGATACTTCAGCCTATGGCCGTCTGTGCATGTTTGGTCGAAGTTCTTTCAGATCCGTTCCAATGTTGTCCCAGACAAATCCCTTCAACCTTCCGAGAAACTGCTCACCTAGTGCGGAGCTGCGTCAATCACACCTCGAAGGAAATCCGAGTTTCCTCGCGTTGCTGGCCTAGAGTCGTGCAAGAAATGGCATAAATCGTTCTTTTATGTCAAGAATTCTGGGAAGGAGGACAGGATTATGCTCCCTGCTTTTTCCATTGGCCCCCCTTCCAAGAAGAACTGGACTTATAACCCGAGGAAGAGTCATGCTCTGGCCGAGGCCTTTGAGATTCGGCTGAAGGAACTGATCCGCTCCGGGCTACGCGGCGAGGATCTGATGACCACCTTCGTCAGCAGCCGGATTTGCCCATTCCAGAAACGCACGCATAAGCTCTGCTATATGAGCGGTCCTCTTGATCCCAACCGAGTTTCAACGGTGGAGCTGGACAATTACCTTATCTTGAAGCGCGTTCGGGCTATCTTTAAGACAGAGATGCCGGAGGACTGGGCCTGGGGACTGAAGCCGTTCACCCGTGAGCATCCCCCTCCCAGAGTAAGTTCTTGCAGTTGTGTTTTACCTTTTAATTGCATCTATGATTTCTCTTGTTAATTTCTCTCTTTCTTTTCCTACAGAGGTTTGAGGAGCAGAAGAGTGAGGATGCCGAGGTTTTGTCGTTCCCAAGTCGGACCTTGCTCCGGCTCGTGCCCGTGGCAAGACCCCGGACCACGAGGAGGAAGGTGATTCGGACGAGGTCCAAGTTCTTGAGGTAGTTGCCGCAATGCCAATTTCTTATGCATTTCCGGCCTCTACTTTCTCAGCTAATCCGGCCGGTCAGGTTCACAACGTCGAGCCTTGTAACACCCTCAGAATCGGTCCTATGCAAGTTTGGGCAAAATTCACCAAACCCGCATAGAAACAATTCAAAGGTGCCCACCAGGCACTTTCGTGCGGGTGGAAAACGAAGTAATAACATTACACAACAGTCCTCGATGGGACCCACAGAACAGATATATATATAACAGCGACTCAAAGAGTCAAGAATACAGATATAGGGTACAAGATCCAAATCACCTTGAAAATGGTAGAGCGTCCGACTACGGACAAGAAGCAAATGGGGCTAAGAGCCCTGAAGAATAACCAATGGCGTCCATAACCACAGGCCAAGCCGGAAGGGTAACCACGCTAACGTCGATCTCAAAACCTGCTTAACAAAGGGGTGCCGACAAAGGGCAAATCAGAAAACAAAGAAGGAGCGTCAGTACTGAGGCCAGTACACGGCGAGGCTAGAATTCGGCGGTCCTCGCCTACATAGGTATGGTGGACTGAAGCGGCAGCGGCAGCACGCATTAAACAACCTATAGAGACTCGATACAACTGGCGGATATCAGAGGGGTTAAGAAAGACCTATTCGGATCCAACCTGAAGCTAGCACCAAACAAACCCATCCTGGCGTTTCCCCTCGAGACCTATCGAGGAAGTCAACCGAGGAACTCACACAGTTGGCAGTTTTATTTAATTAGTGATAGTTGCGGTACTTTACTAGTCAGGTTTAGATAATCGTCCTGATAAAATAAACAGTGGGCACTTTTAGTTAACCATTCCGTGATAGTTGCAACAATTACTAATCAGGTACAGATAGCATGAGATAAACCCAAAACCCAGCAGTTGTTGGTACTTTTATTCAGCCATTTCGTTGTAGTTGCAATACTTACTAGTCAGATACAATTATGGCGACAACCAACAAGCAATTGTGGGCAGTATTAATTAGCCATTCCGTTATAGTGAAGCTGATTACTAGTCATTATAAGTCAAATTAATAGCGTAAACTTTAGTTATGCTTGTCTATGATCGAGATCTTGTGCTCCAAGTCGTCCATATCCGGACACGGCTTTGAGAAAGTTTTACCCGGCGGGGTGCACCAATAGCAACACACGCTCGATCAACCTCGGAAAAACCAAATCAAAACCCAACGAGGCTTTCACGATGAACAATCACGAGGATTGAGAAATATTTAGGGGCCACCCTTTGAGTAGAACCATAGCAAGTAAGCTAGCCGAGACGGCCTCAAGGTTAGCGCCAATGGTCATGGCGTTGGGAACCGAAAGTGTGGCTGGGCTTGTCGATGCAGCGTAATCACTCCGCCTTCCTATGAAGCGGTGTGCTCCTCGCTGTCGTAAATAAAGCGGTAAACATGGCATAAGTAGGATCGTAAATAAAACCTCAAACTAGTTTGTGGCCCCATGAAATAAGAATGAATCAAACTCGGCTCGGGGGTCCCATATACCTCCGGATGTGGATAGCGCGCAAAATCAAGGAACAGGTATCAAGTACTGGGGTCTTACGGGACACAAGTGGGCGTTAGGAAACCAAATATTTTCTATCACCCACGATGCCTCTGCTTATTCAATTTTAGTTGTTAAGCAGTAAAGTGAACAATAAGTAAAACTAGAATCATCTCCAACATCAACATGCGGCAATACACCAAGCTGTGGCATATGGCGACACATCACATTTGAGCAAGCAACTATGGCATAAGGCCAACTATCTACCAAACAACAGGTAATAGGGTGTGTCCAAGGCAATATAAGGCTGCAAGGGATATCACAGGTACGGAAACTAAAGCATCGCAACACAGATAGCAATAGACCAACAGGAGGAAATAAAGACTATAAAAGTAAGATAGGTAGAAAGGGGGAGATGCTCGCCTGAAAACATTGTCGAAAGGTTCATCCGAAGATCGGGGCGAAGCTCACATCAACTCAACGGCCTTATCCGCGAAGAAGCAAAACACTAGAAGGAACACCGGATGCAATATTTAATACAACGGCAGAAGATCGGCATGATGCATGTATGATGCATGACATGGCAAGGTGCGGTGCAATTAGGTCATATTAAGCGGAACCGGGGTCCCGACAATTAATTAAAAGGTTCAAGTTATTTAGAACCCCCGCAATTAAATGTGGTTTAGCATGGCAAAGGATAGCACCGGTTCGCTACACAAATTTAAATGAGGCCAATATAAGGCTAGATTTGCCCGCATATGGGCCCCATATTTAATTAGAGGTGAATCGGCATAAGGCCCCCAAACCACAGATATGCATGCGAGATGAATGATTAATATGCAATCAAGTTGTTATGTTATAAAATAGGGTTCGAGGGAAAAGGGGTCACACATTAGAGGGGGCTCGACGATCTTGGGTTCCGGGGTTCGGGGTCCGAGTTCGACGTGCAGGGTTCGGGTTCGACGGATGCGTTCTCGGCTCGGGGTTAGGGTCTTGGCGCATCCGGGGTCTCGGTGTCGGTGAAGCACTCGGCGTCCTCGAGGGTCCTTGTCGCCCATGTGTCCCGGGTTCTATGTCGATGATCTTGTCGTCGAGAAGAACTTGCCGGGTCCCTGGTCGATCTTGCCTTTGCGGTCTTGGCGGGTCCGGCGCCGGATTCCGTGAGGCGATCTTGACGCTCCGTGTCCGTGAAGTAGAACTTGTCGTCGGTAGATCTTGTCGGCCCCATGTCAACGGCCTTATGGTTATGGCGAGGACCATGGGGTCTCCGAGTCCGGGTGTCTCGACGTCATGTAAGATCTTGATGGTCGAAGGTTCATTTTCTTGTTGCGATTAGCGGTACATCTCCCTTGTCGTCCTTGGTGCTTGAACATCGCCACGTCTTAGATAGCGGAGAAGATCTTGTCGACCAAAAGCGCTGCAAGGAGGGGCCTTGACTCGCCGGAGAAGCTCGAGCATACACACTACCCCAATTTGGGATCGTGCTACCGTGCCCTCACCTCGACAAGTCCGCCACCAAGGCGGTTGCATGAAGGTGTGGCAGAGACGGGGCCTGGGCCGGGGACAGCTGGGGCGGCTCGGCAGGAGGCAGGCTCGGAGGGGGGCCACGCGGCGGAGGGACCCGGGTCCATGGCCAGATCTGGCATCGCGGGAGGCGCGAGCTCGGGAACTGAGGAGGTCGGGGTCGGCTCGAGGCAGTGGCGCTGGGGTCAGCAGGCAGAGCGTCCTTGAGGGCACACTGGGGCAGGCGCTGCCGTGGCAGCACGGAAGGCTGGCCAGCGGCAGCCTTGGCGACCAGCGTGGCGGGCCGGAGGTGGTGCCGGCGTCGGCAGTGGCAGGTCAGCGACGTGAGGCGCAAGAGGTAGCGGTGGTGGCGGCCGGTGGCGACCAGGCGGCAGTGCAGCGGTGGCAGCGGCAGCGGCTTTCGCGGTGGCCGCGGAGGATGGGCGGTGGCCTTGACAGCGGCGAGGCTGCTGAGCCGGCTCACGAGAGGAAAGGAGGAGAAAGCGACCGTGGGCGGCGTCTGGCGGAGAGGGTAGGGCGGCGCTGCGGGGATGGAGGGTCCGGCGGCTGCGGGAGGCGCGGATGGGCGGACGGCGAGCGGTGAGTTGAGGGGCGGGGCTCCGGTGGCGGTAGAGAGAGGGAGGAGGAAGGAAGGTGGCCGGGCGGCTTGGAGGAGGGCAAAGTGGGCGTGAGCAGGTGGGGGTGCGGGGTCTGGGGAAGAAGGTGCATCGGGGAGGAGAAAGCAGTGGCGTCTTTGGGGGTGTGGGGCCTGTGCGGGGCAGCAGGCTAGGCGGTGGCCCGTGGGGCCTGAGCGTCGGGGAGGAGTAGTGGGGTGGTGGCGTGGGTGCTGCCGTGTAGTGTGTGTTGGCTGGTGGGGTTGGGTGTGGGAGAGAGAGAGAGAGTGGGGTGGAGTGCCACGTGGCGGGGATAGGATAGGAGGGGAGAGGAGGGTGAGGTGGCATGGCGGGATTGGTGGGAGTGATGTGGCGGGTAGGGTGGGTAGATTGGGTAGATTTAGGATTTAGATGGGGCAGGTTGGGGTGGACCGTTTAAAAAGCTGGGCGGTCGTTGGTCGGGTTGGCCGTTCATTGCCCTACTAAAATAATTAATAATTTTATTTATTCTTAATTATCTTTTGTAACTAATTTTAGACAAACAAAATATCCGGAACAACCGGGGTTTGGCGTTTGAATAATTGTCGGGGCGTTTTAGAAAACAAAAACGGGCTTTGCAAACATAGTTTTATGCAAACTATGCATGATGATGACGATGCAATGCACAAATTCAACGCGATTTTCTAGTAGCGGTTTTGCGGGATGCCACAATTCGACACCACTAACAATGGATCTCGCCCTCGAGATCCGCCTCATGGTACCGGAAGGAAGGGTCGGCGATCTGCGTCTTCGCACTTCGTGTAAATCCTCGCGACACCACTAACGAGGGTTCATCCTCCATCTTGAAAACGGCGACACCACCAACAAAGGGTCGTTGTTCCTGATCGTCGAGGGAGCACTCCGGGAACACAAGGTCGAAGGTCGAGGTATCGCAAATAAGGCCACCCCTAACTTCCGTGGACGGAGTAAAACTGCTGGATCCACTGATTCGACATACAAGAGCGAATGATAAGAGCGGTGGTAGCTACTCCATCCCACACTCAAACCATTACTCGCACACGAATAAGCGGATTAAGCATCCAACTCTGAATTAGATGAAGATCTCGACAAGCGAGGTTGGAAACAAGGGAATGTTGCCAGCAGAAATCGTATGAAAGACACAATGATTAGGTTCCGCGATGGTTCCATTGGCATGAACAACACATGCTCAAGGTATACTCCAACTTCACCAAAGCTCGTCCTTCTCATATGTTTTTCAACGACACTGACATACAGCAAGGAACACAGATGGATAAAGATCTCAAGAGCAAAAGATCGGATGAAGGTTCAACAGACAAGTTGCAGATTGATGATCGTAGCACCTCCGTTACAAAAGGAAGAAGGCGAAACCCTGAAGGTACGACGGAAACCCAACCACGAGAAATCCTGGACTCGAAGAAAGAGAAGAGAGCGGATTCAAAACACGTAGAGGTAAGAGGAGAACAGCAGAGGGGTAAAGGAATAAAATCAGAACTATTCAACCGATTTTGCAAAATAGTTTTGACACTTCTACTTCGGCCGTTAGCTAGGTTATCCTACAGGCTGGACTTGTGAATATCGCTGCTGAGCTCGATACCACTCTGTAACACCCTCGAATCGGTCCTATGCAAGTTTGGGCAAAATTCACCAAACCCGCATAAAGCGATTCAAAAGGTGCCACCAGCACTTTCGTGCGGGTGGAAAGCAGTAATAACATTACACAGTCCTCGATGGGACCCACAGCAGATATATATATATATGGCGACTCAAAGAGTCAAGAATCTGAATATAGGGTACAAGATCCAAATCACCTTGAAAATGGTAGGCGTCCGACTACGGACAAGAAGCAAATGGGGCTAAGAGCCACGAAGAATAACCAATGGCGTCCATAACCACCCGAGGCCAAGCGGAAGGGTAACCACCTAACGACGTCGATCTCAAAACCTGCTTAACAAAGGGGTGCCGACAAAGGCAAAAGCGAAAACAAAGAAGGAGCGTCGATCGAGGCGATGCAGCGAGGCTAGATCGCGGTCCTCGCCTACATAGGTATGGTGGATCAAGCGGCGGCGACACGCATTAAACAACCTATAGAGACTCGATACAATGGCGGATATCGGAGGGTGAAAAGACCTATCGGATCCAACTGAAGCTACAAACAAACCCATCTGGCGTTTCCCCTCGAGACCTATCGAGGAAGTCAACCGAGGAACTCACACAGTTGGCAGTTTTATTTAATTAGTGATAGTTGCGGTACTTTACTAGTCAGGTTTAGATAATCGTCCTGATAAAATAAACAGTGGGCACTTTTAGTTAACCATTCCGTGATAGTTGCAACAATTACTAATCAGGTACAGATAGCATGAGATAAACCCAAAACCCAGCAGTTGTTGGTACTTTTATTCAGCCATTTCGTTGTAGTTGCAATACTTACTAGTCAGGTACAATTGTCGCAAGCGACAACCAACAAGCAATTGTGGGCAGTATTAATTAGCCATTCCGTTATAGTGAAGCTGATTACTAGTCATTATAAGTCAAATTAATAGCAGTAAACTTTAGTTATGCTTGTCTATGATCGAGATACTGTGCTCCAAGTCGTCCATATCCGCGGACACGGCTTTGAAAGTTTTACCGGCGGTGCACCAATAGCAACACACGCTCGATCAACCTCGGAAAAACCAAATCAAAACCCAGCGAGGCTTTCACGGTGAACAATCACAGGATTGAGAAATATTTGAGGCCACCCTTGAGTAGAACCATAGCAGTAAGCTAGCTCGAGGCGGCCTCAAGGTTAGCGCCAATGGCATGTAAGCGTGGGAACCCGAAAGTGTGGCTGGGCTTGTCGATGCAGCGTAATCACTCCGCCTTCCTAAGCGATGCAGTGTGCTCCTCGCTGTCGTAAATAAAGCGGTAAACATGGCATAAATACAGGATCGTAAATAAAACCTCAAACTAGTTTGTGGCCCCATGAAATAAGAATGAATCAAACTCGGCTCGGGGGTCCCATATACCTCCGGATGTGGATAGCGCAAAATCAAGGCAAGTATCAAGTACTCGGGGTCTTACGGGACACAAGTGGGCGTTCGGAAACCAAATATTTTCTATCACCCACTGATGCCTCTGCTTATTCAATTTTAGTTGTTAAACAGAAAGTAAAGTGAACAATAAGTAAAACTAGAATCATCTCCAACATCAACATGCGGCAATACACCAGCAACTGTGGCATATGGCGACACACATCAGCATTTGAGCAAGCAACTATGACGCGCAAGGCCAACTATCTACCAAACAACAGGTAATAGGGTGTGTCCAAGGCAATATAAGGCTGCAAGGGATATCACGGGTACGGAAACTAAAGCATCGCAACACAGATAGCAATAGACCAACAGGAGGAAATAAAGACTATAAAAGTAAGATAGGTAGAAAGGGGGAGATGCTCGCCTGAAAACATTGTCGAAAGGTTCATCCGAAGATCGGGGCGAAGCTCACATCAACTCAACGGCCTTATCCGCGAAGAAGCAAAACACTAGAAGGAACACCGGATGCAATATTTAATACAACGGCAGAAGATCGGCATGATGCATGTATGATGCATGACATGGCAAGGTGCGGTGCAATTAGGTCATATTAAGCGGGCAGGTCCCGACAATTAATTAAAAGGTTCAAGTTATTTAGAACCCCCGCAATTAAATGTGGTTTAGCATGGCAAAGGATAGCACCGGTTCGCTACACAAATTTAAATGAGGCCAATATAAGGCTAGATTTGCCCGCATATGGGCCCCATATTTAATTAGAGGTGAATCGGCATAAGGCCCCCAAACCACAGATATGCATGCGAGATGAATGATTAATATGCAATCAAGTTGTTATGTTATAAAATAGGGTTCGAGGGAAAAGGGGTCACACATTAGAGGGGGCTCGACGATCTTGGGTTCCGGGGTTCGGGGTCGGGGTCCAGGGTTCGGGGTTCGACGGATGCGTTCTCGGCTCCGGGGTTAGGGTCTTGGCGCATCCGGGGTCTCGGTGTCCGGGGTGAAGCACTCGGCGTCCTCGAGGGAGTCCTTGTCGCCCATGTGTCCTTCGGGTTCTATGTCGATGATCTTGTCGTCGAGAAGAACTTGCCGGGTCCCTCGGGGTCGATCTTGCCTTTGCGAGGGTCTTGGCGGGTCCGCGCTTCGGATTCCGTGAGGCGATCTTGACGCTCCGTGTCCGTGAAGTAGAACTTGTAAATGCTGGCGGTAGATCTTGTCGGCCCCATGTCAACGGCCTTATGGTTCTGCGGCGAGGACCATGGGGGTCTCCGGGGTCCGGGGTGTCTCGTACGTCATGTAAGATCTTGATGGTCCGAAGGTTCAGTTTCTTGTTGCAGTTAGCCGGGTACATCTCCCCTTGTCGTCCTTTGTGCTTCGAACATCGCCACGTCTTAGATAGCGGAGAAGATCTTGTCGACCAAAACGCTGCAAGGAGCGGCCTTGACTCATGAGGCGCTCGAGCATACACTACCCCAATTTGGGATCGTGCTACCGTGCCCTCACCTCGACAAGTCCGCCACCAAAAGAGGCGGCTGTGAAGGTGTGGCGGGCAGGGGTCTGAGGCGGCGGGCCGGGACAGCAGGCGGCTCGGCAGAGGCAGGCTCGGAGGGGCCACTTGGCGGAGGGACCCGGTCCATGGCGGGGATCTGATCGCGGGAGGCGCGGAGCTCAGCGGGCCTGCAGGAGGTCGAGGTCGGCTCGAGACAGTGGCGCTGGGCGGCGTGGCAGGCGTCGCGGGCTGGGGGAGGGCAGGCTGCCGGCAGCACGAGGAAGGGCTGGCGGCGAGCCGGCGGGCGGAACTGGCCCAGGGGCGGCAGGCGAGGTGGTGCTGGCGTCGGCAGTGGCGGGTCCGGCGGCGAAGCGTGAGGCGGAGGTGGTGGCGGTGGCGGCTGTGGCGACCAGGCGGAGGCAGTGCGGTGGGGGCAGGCGGCAGCGGCGGCATGATGGCAGCGGAGGATGGGCGGTGAGAAGCAGCGAGGCTGCTGCTGGCTCGCCGGGAGAGGAAGAAAGGGAGGAGAGGCGGCGTGGGGCGGCGTCGGCGGAGGAAGGTAGAGGCGGCGCTGCGAGGATGGAGGTCGGCTGCGGAGGCGCGGATGGGCGGACGGCGAGCGGTGAGTTGAGGGGCGGGGCTCCGGTGGCGGTAGAGAGAGGGAGGAGGAAGGAAGGTGGCCGGGGCCGGCGCTTGGAGGAGGGCCAGGCGGTGGGGGCGTAGCGGAGCAGGTGGGGGGCGCGGGGTCCTGGGGAGGAAGAAGGTGCATCGGGGGAGGGAGAAGAGAAACAGTGGCGTGCTGCGGGGCCGGGTGTGGGGCCCAGGGGTGGGCTGGCTTGGGGGCTAGGCAGGTGGCCACGCGGGGACCGCGCGTCAGGGAGGGTAGTGGGGTAGGTGGCTGCGCGCGGGTGTGCTGCGTGTAGTGTGTGTTGGCTGGTGGGGGTTGGGCTGTGGGAGAGAGAGAGAGAGTGGGGGTGGGTCTGGCCACGTGGCAGGATAGGATAGGAGGGGGAGAGGGAGAGGGTGAGGTGGCATGGCGGGATTGGTGGGAGTGATGTGGCCAGGTAGGGTGGGTAGATTTCTGGGTAGATTTAGGATTTAGATGGGGCAGGTTGGGGTGGACCGTTTTAAAAACTGGGGCGGTCGTTCGGGTCGGGTTGGCCCGTTCGACTGCCCCTACTAAAATAATTAATAATTTTATTTATTCTTAATTATCTTTTGTAACTAATTTTAGACAAACAAAATATCCGGAACAACCGGGGTTTGGCGTTTGAATAATTGTCGGGGCGTTTTAGAAAACAAAAACGGGCTTTGCAAACATAGTTTTATGCAAACTATGCATGATGATGACGATGCAATGCACAAATTCAACGCGATTTTCTAGTAGCGGTTTTGCGGGATGCCACAAGCCTCTCGCCTCCCGACCTCCTGTTACCTCGGGGAAACGTAGCGCTCCAACTGGTGCCTCGGAAGCCGCTCCCAAGAAACGAATGAAGAAGTCAGCCCAGCAACCTCCGAAGCGTAAAACTATGCCCAGGGTTACTGGGTGAGTTGCTTTTTATTTGTATTTCTTGTTTCTCTCTTTCTGCCTTTTGACCTAATCTTTTTTGCCTTTGCAGGGCTCCTCTTTCTGTTAAGCCTAGTGGTCCTAGCATGACGAGTCACACGACTCGGCCGCCTTATCCTCCGCCTCCTGAAGATTCTAGAGTTCCTAGTCCTGCTCGCTTTAACTCTCCTCCCGCTCCGAATCAAACGTCATCTCGCCAGGATGCGCCTGAGGTCTTTCCTGCTGATGCCGATATAACTCTGCCAGTAGATATTTCTATCGAGCCTGCTGCCTCCTCCGTGAATCCCGAAGCTTCCCCCAAGATCCCTTCGACCCCCACAACTTTATCGCAACTCCCTCGAGGATACCAATCTCGGCCTCGAACGTAATCCCTCCGGCCCCCAAAGATGCTGCTCTGAGTGCCGAGGTAATGGCTCCTGCCGACGCCTCTTCTAAGGCAAGAAAGGTCGTCGTCACCAAGCCTCCCTCATCCCAGAAAGGGCTTGCCAGCTCTTCTCAGCCTACAATTGCTGATGCGCTGCGCAAGGGGGTTTCTTCTGCCAAGACTATTGTTACCCCGGCTGCTGATACACAACTCGCTCTTCACAAGAGTCCCGCGGCGGCGGTGGCTACACAACACGTCCGAGGTAAAGTCCTGACTCGTACAGAGAGTGGGAACAGCCTCGGCTCGTTGGTTGAGTATGCCAACAATTGGAATGCTGCTGATCAGCTCGAGGGCAATCCAAGCAGCCAGCCCTTTCAACTCTCCGACATCAGCAGTCGCTTACATCTGGCTGCCAAGATCGTTCTTGACAGCGACAAGATGAATGAGGTAATTGTTTTTATCGAGGTTTGATTAATCATTCGAATGATATTGTATATACTCTAGTCCCCGAAGCTTGCAACCGAATAATTTGTTATTCGTTTGGAAGTTTTATTAAACTTTACTGGTTCATTTTGTGTTAGTGTTGAATATCCATCCACCTAGATCCGAATTAAGTTTTGCTTTGGATATGTACGAGTTGAATATCCAGCCACCTAGATCCGGTTAAGTTTTGCTTGACTCGGATGCATGCAATTCGAATATCCGACCACCTAGATCGAGTTAAGTTTGCTTGACTCGGATCATCAATTCGAATATCCAGCCACCTAGATCTGAGTTAAGTTTTGCTTGACTGGGATCTGTTTTAAGTTTCGAATATCTTATTGCTATTTGTTTTGTTTCTTAGGTTGCGCATGACCGTCGGACCACCGAATTCCAAAGGCTGCTTTTCGCACATAAAAAATTGCAAGATAAGTATGAGAAGGTCATTCCTATGGTGAATAAAGATGGTAGGTTAACAAACTTTTGCATTATTCCTAAAGCTCTTATTGTTTTGGACGTGAGGTGTTAGCTCACTTTGCTGGTAAATAGGTAACATCAACAATCTTAACATCCGTCTTGAGAAGAAAGTCAAGGCCCTCGAAGGTTAGTTACTCTTTTTCTTTACATACTTCCATTCGAAATGTGCACTAGGTTTCTTTTAACCCTTTTGGCTTTGGTAAAGCCGAGTTACAAACTTTTGCAGCGTCACATGAAGACTGCACACCTATGCCTGATATGATGCTCCATTTTTTAGAACAAGCCGCTACTCACTCGTAGTGGTGAAGATAAAGACAATGAGATAATTAAACTGGCACGAGGTGGAGTCCCTCAAGCTCTCTCAGAAGTCTGAGTTAGAGAAAGTCGACCAGGAGTTCTCCGAGGATAAGAATCGGCTGGCTCTGCAATTGTAGAAAAATAAAGAACTCCTCGAGGCTGCCGAACTCAGGACACAGGCGATGAGCGAGGAGACCACTCGCTTTGAGAAAACCAAGGGTGACTGGGATAAAGATCTTCAGATAATGCTGACATATATTCACCGTAAGCCTCTGACCGCGGCCGAGTTATCTTTTTCCCTTTCTTATGACCGACGTACTTTTGTTTTGTGCAGACCATTTTCCAGAAGCTAAGACCGTGAGCTCTAGAGCGGTGGTTAATGCTCGTGTGCGCCGAGGTGTTCCTGCTGATGCGAGCCCAGAATACTCGATGGAAGATTACTTGGTTGCCGTTGGCGCTGCCGTTGGTCCGATGAAGATTATGGGCAGGGACTTGGTGCAAGCAGCCATTCGGGCCTACCATGTTCTCTGGCTGAATACTTCTGGGACTCCTGATATTGATGAAATCAAAATACTGGTGGAAAGATTGATGGCGTCCCAGAACCAGTTGAATCTTTGGAGGGAATCCGCTAGACGAGTTGGTGCTGATATGGCACTCACAGTCGTTATGTCATGGTACGAGGATATTTCCCTCGATACACTGATAAATTTGCGCACTGGCTCCCGTTGGGTTGAGGATCCAGAATTCTTCGCTCGCCGACAAGCTCGTGCCTTCCAGCTCGTTGAGTATGCGGAGATGCATAACTGGATTGAAGGACCGAGTTTCCTTTCTAACCCGGCGGATGAGGTCGAAGTTGAAGATGCCTCTGATGATAATTCATCCAACCAAGACGAGGCTGAGGGCGACTCGGATACTTCTGGTGATTCCAGCTCAAGCTCGGATGGCAATGGCGACGCGCGATCCTCCTCCAAAGGTATGCTCTAAGTTATTTCTTGATCTGACCAAGGCACATATCTTGGTACTGCCGGCATAACTGCATTTACTTCCATATGCCGGCGTTGTACACTTTGCCTGTCTTGTTGTTCTATTGTGAACACGCAATATTATTGATGATGTTCCCTGTAATCATTGCGTCCATTATTTCCTGGGTTCGTCCTTCCATCCGGACCTTGATTTATCACTTGATGCACTACATATCTCCGTTCTGAGTTATCATACCTCGGGGGAGCAGGTGGTAACATTAATTGCTGTGCATTTGCTCCAGTCAACTGCGATTGATCTTTCTTGATGTGCACGGTGGAAGTTGCTTACCGCCCGCGGGTTACCATTGCATTTTTCATCGAGCGCCTTTGCCGAGTTGTATGATTAGCTGGCTTGGCGGGTTTGAGGTATGAAACTTACGGTTGATCTAACATAGACTCAAGCGTGTACTTGACCTTTCGCCATTGCTTCTTCGATACGGTGTCCCTTGTCTCTTCCCTTCATTCCTTGGTGTCCATTCTTTGAGGACCATTTTTGCGGTGATTGTTTCCGTGACTCGGCGATCTTGCACTAGCTGCCACGGTTGGAGGCATATCTAAATCCGGTCTTTCTTCCTTCTTCTTCCTCTGAACTCATTATGCCTCGATGACCCGGCCGCATCTCTTGCGTATTGATCTTGATGTTCCCGATGATCTGCTGACATCAGTTCTGGTTGTGTCAGATCTCCCAACGCATATGAATCCGCTATCACGATGGTTTACGCCAAAGCGTTGGCATATCTCTTTCTGATGCCACAATACACTGCCATAACGGCATCCTTGAGCGAACCAAGCTATCGCTTGCGATTCTATAACCCCTTTGCATGAATTCCTGAGATTACACCACCGAGTTAAGAATTCTCTGTCTGTCTCATTCGGCCTTTGCTTGCACATGGCTAGCTGATGTGGCATGTTTGGCATTTTATAAGTACTGGTGAAGTTGCTAACAAACATTTCTTCAAAATCCAACCAACAATTGATGCTGCTTGGAGGCAGATTATTCAGACATACTCTGGCTGGTCCTTCCAGCATTTGCGGGACATATCTTACTGCCCACCGCAAGTTTCCACTTGCTATTTTTATAGAAGTGGCATAATCAATCAACCAATCCTATGGTTTGGTGCTCCCGTTGTATGTTTTCGTGCCTCTTGCCAGCTGAAAGTTCGGCACTGGCGGCTCGCCCATGATCTGTGGTCCGAAACATGCTGGACCCGGTGGACCCTGCTCTTCTAACAACTCGGACAGGTATAGCCGGTCCAGTTTTACTCTTGCATCACTTGACGGCAAATCTCTGTACAGAATTCTCTCCTGCATTCCATAGTAGTTATTTCCACCATGAACCGCATATTCCATCTCGGAATAACCATCATTATACCTCTCATTCACCTGATTGTGGCGAGCTGGTCTCACTTATCTTTCCTGCCGAGGTTCATATCTCGGTTGAGGATTGGGTGGCGGTTCTCTCCTTCCTTCTGCCAGGATATTATTTTCGTGATTCCTCTTCCCAGATCTCCATTACGTTGGCTTCCGTTTCCTTTGTCGGCACGGCTGGGGTTTCTTTCACCACTGTTACCTCGGATTCCATTGCCTCTGTTTTCATTTGCCTTTCCGGCTACTGCCGGATCATACGGAACAATTTGCTTATTTCTTTTTCCCGAAGTTACCGCTGTCTTTCTGTGCATTGTTCCCGGGCGAGGATGTTGTTGGGTGCCGCACCAGCCGAATGAACCATTCGCGAGGCACCAGGACTTGCTGGGTCTGCCCTGAGCATTTCTTCATTCTGCTGGTTCGCGATGTGCACCAGCTCATTCACTCTTTCTTGTCGCTTCTGTCGGACTTCGCCGGCCAGTCCTTCTAACTCTAGTGCAGCGGCATTTGCCACTCTTAGGTTCTTTGCCAGGGTGCTATACCTCGGCAAGCCTAGATCGACTGAATCTCCCTTAGGAGTCTCATGCTCTTTGTTGATATCATCCATGAGGTTATTTCCTCTCAATCTTAATTCATCAACCCGCTCAGGGGCGACATCAAGCTTATTTGCCCTAGCATACTCTCACAGGGTCCTGTTTAAGGATTCTCGCAACGCCGACACCTTTTTTTGCCTCTACCAGTACTTTTTGCCTGGTTTCCTCTAACTCTGCTTGAACATTAGCCGGATCAAGTATCGGTGCTACAGGTGTAGTCAGATTATCTATAGTTGCCTGGAGAACATTCTCTGGTCTTTCCAGAGGTGGCCCTCTTACCCTTGGTGCCTTTGGGGTCGTCTCCTGCACCTCGGCCAGGTTGGCTGGTGAAGGAATTACCTCGGTGGTCGGTGGAGCTGCCTATTTCGTGGCCACCTGCACACCCGTCGTCGGATCCTTGCTTTATCCGGCGCCCGCTGCTCCCGCCTGCACCCCGGCTGCGACCATCACCTCAACGCTGCTAACGGGGCGCTCTCCGCGCGGACCGTTTGCGGCGCTAAGGGGAGGCTCTCCTGCAATAATAACCTGGTGAGGATAAACGACGGAGGTGTCGACGCCGACGTAGATCTGGTGCATGCCCAAGTTGATGAAGACGCTGTTGCGCAGAGGGGTTTTTCCCCTGAAGCTGCTTGCGTTATCGCTGACATAGTCATAGAGATCGATTCTCTGGACCAAACCAGAGACAACGCGCTCACCAGTGTGGATGAAGTTTCCCGTTCGGATCATGACTCCAGCTAGCACCGCTGCTGGCCCCACGGTGGGCGCCAACTGTCGTGGTGGTTGCACGGCAGATGCCATGGGTAGGCTAAAGTATGTGGCCAATGGATGCTAGAGGGATCTGGAGAGGGAAGATGTAGTTGATTCTACACACAGAAGACTAACATAAAGATCTTTATTTCTCCTTTCTTAGGCTACAAGTGCTCCTTGAGCTGTATACAAGTGGAGAAGAACTTTACCAGCCTAACGGTACCAAATGAGTCGATGCCCTTCTCTGAGTCCAAGCCTCTCCTTATAAAGGGGAACCTTGGCTCTTCTAGGGCTGACGTGGCGAGCATATTCGAGGAATATGCTTGTCCCAATATAGTAACTCGGCGGACTCCTTTCCGTGTCGCCCTTCTAATGACGGCAAGGTTCCAGAGGACCCCACCTGCACGCCTCGGGCTTCAGGACTGTCACCTTCGTGACATCCTTCGCTTAAGCTCTGCGCCTTGTCCTTTGTGTTTGGCTCTGCTTAGATTCTTCCTAGCCCGTGACTAGAGTTTGACTATAGGCATTTCCTTTTCCTGCAAGCTTCATATCATTCGGCCCTGCCTCGCTTAACTCGGCTTGGCCTTCACCTGCATTCAGATCATTCGGGCTGACTCAGCCGACTGATATGTCGGCGAATGCTCTGCTCTTCTCATAAGGGTCCTGCTCTTGCTCACCTCGGCCGACCTTTCTGAGATTCGGCTGATTTAGTAACTTCGAGCTGGACGGGAACTTCCTTCGTCTTTCCCGTCCTTACCCTATCGGGTCACCCCCAACACAACACATATGCGACTGTTGCATATCTCGTACTTGAAAGTCACAAAGGAAGGGAGACAATTTCTCCTATGTAAAGTTGGAGAGGAATACTTCCGTCCAGACGAGATCTCCATTGAACTTTCTGAACTATTTATGTTATTCAACCTAGACGCCCTCGACAAGTCCCTCCTCAGTTGCTATTGTCTGTAAGTAATTAAGTCACTAACTCAGCTCGTTCAATTCATTTCCTGTCGTTATCCTCACTATAGCTCCTTTTGTATGCTATTATATATGCAGAATGAAGATTCAAGAATCTAGAAGAAAGTCAATCTACAGCATTGCGTTCGTTGACCCAAACAGAGTTAATGGACATACGCTAATAAATAACCTCGAGGAAACGGAGGATAACTTGCTAATGTTTTTAATGGAGCAACATTACAAGACACAAATACTATTTCCTTACAACTATGGGTAAGAGTCTTACTTTCTTGTACACATTCAATTTTTGTTTACTCGATGTTAAGTGTATATAAACGTGCACAGCTTCCACTGGATTCTTCTGAACATTGACATTGACCGTGCAAAATTTGAAATCTCGGAATCGTTAAAGAAGCCGATGGAAGACTACCGCAACATAATTGATTGCCTCCAAAAGTAATTTCAATCACTATATATATATATATATATATATATATCTTTCGTTCATTCTCTCATATGTAAACTAATTAATAACTCATTCATTTCTTTTTTGCCGGATAGGGTTTGGAAAAGGTTCACGAAGGAGGTTCAGGGTGAATGGCGTGAGGAGCTCACTTTTCGTACGCTCCCGGTAAGTAGTAAGAGAGCTAGGGGACTAATTTATGTGGATATTACAATTATCATTCTTATAATTATCATGATTGATTATTATCTTATTGAATTATATTCTCGATCGAAAAGTGTGCGACGCAGCCACAGGGGACTAATTTATGTGGATATTACGTATGCGAGTTCATTCGTGGGTGTATGGAGCAGGGCACAGACTTTGTTAAAGTACGTAAACAATATATTCGCAATTTATTCTATACCATAGTTTTTGTTGAGTTCCATTCATAATGATCTACTTCTTTATATATAGTTGGATGCGATGCGGGATAAGCTCCTACCACATGAACGCCTACTAGCAATTCAAGATGAGTTGTCGGGATTTTTGCTCAGGGACATCATAAACACAAAAAGAGAGTACAACGTGGATAGACCTTCGTGTAATCGTGGATAGACACAAAAGGACAGTATATGTTGTAATGATCTTGGTGTAAATCAATTAGACGAGCTCTAGTCTCGGTTGTGTATATATTTATATGTATTTATGTTATCGTGAGGGAAATTATATTATATATGCATCAACGTATACAACATGTAGTAGCGTAGAATAATATGTACATGAAAACACAAAATGAAAAATAATCAAACACAAAAAAAGAAAACCCTAAAACCCCACCTCCTGCCTCGACAGCAGTTTGGTGCAAAACGCTGCCGCGACAGAAGAACTTTAGTCCCGGTTCGTGTTACGAACAGGGACTAAATATCCTCCAGCACAGCGCGCGCAGCGGGGCCACGTGGAGACAATCTAGTCCCGGTTTGTAACAAAACAAGGACTAAAGTCCTAACCTTTAGTCCCGATACGTTAGTCCCGGATTGCAATCCGGGACTAAAGCCTCTTACAAACCGGGACTAGTGTCATGTTTTCTACTAGTGGTGTGAGTTGGATTACACTCACCCATACCCATTTTATCTAAGATTCTTGCTGCATATCCAGATTGGCATAATGTGATGTGATCATCAGTCTGGTTTGCCTCAATTCCCAGATAGTAGCTCAACAAACCCAGATCTGACATACTGAACTTCTGCTTCATCTGGTTCTTGAAATTCTCAATAGCTTGCCCACCGTCACCAGTGATCACTAGATCATCCACATACACACCAATTACCAGCACTGAGTCATCTATATTTTTCTTGTACAGGCCTGACTCAGAGGGGCACTTTTCAAACTGTAAGTCTGACAGAGTTGCATCCAATTTGGAGTTCCAACCCCTAGGTGCTTGTTTCAGGCCATACAGGGCTTTGTGCGGCTTGTACACTTTGATGCTCTGTCCCTAGAGTTCAAAACCAGGTGGTTGACTCACATAGACTTCCTCCATTAGCTCTCCATTGAGAAAGGCAGATTAATGTATCTGAATGTATCTGAACTCACATACACTTTCTTTACATGAGCAATGCATCTGAATGTTCTCAAGTGTTGCACTGAAGGCTTCCTCCCATGCCAAGCTTCATATGGATTCATTCCTTTAACACTTTTTGTGGGTGCTCGATTCAGCAAGTACACAACAGTGGTGACAGCTTCTCCCCAAAACTCGTTTGGCACACCCATGCTTTTGAGCAGACTTTGAGCCATCCCCACTACAGACTGATTTCTCCTTTCTACTACACCATTTTGCTGTGGTGTGTATGGAGCTGTGAGGAAGTGTTTAATCCCATTTTTTCTCACAGTGATGCTTGAATGCATCTGAGGTGAACTCACCTCCTCTGTCAGTATGCAGTGCCTTCACTTTCAGGTTCTTTTCCAACTCTGCAGCTGCTTGCACTTTCTTCACTGCCACTAGTGCCTCATCTTTGTTGCAGAGAAAAACTATCCACATATACCGTGAGTAGTCGTCCACAAGGAGAAGAAAGTAGCGTTTGCCACCAGGTGTTGCTGGAGATATGGGCCCACACAGATCTCCATGAACCAACTCAAGCTGTTTTTCTGCTCTGTAGGTTGACTGTGAAGGGAATGGTTGTCTCTTCTGTTTGGCCACCATACACCCATCACATATCTTGTCAACTTGATCAATCAATGGCATTCCCTCAAACATGCCTTCTGCTAACAGAGTCTTTAGTAAACGAAAATTTACATGGCCAAACCTCATGTGCCAGAGCAAGGGGTCCTCTTTGGCATGTGCTAGCAGACACACAGGCTTAGTTGGTTGTATGTTCAGGATGTACATGCGGTTGCGAGTACGAGGTACTCTTACCAGTACATTTATCTGCCTGTCCCATACAGTCATCACCCCATCCTCACTAGCATACTTATATCCATTCTCATCTAACTGCCCAAGACTGATAATGTTATTTTTCAGTTTGGGGATGAAGTAAACATCAGAGAGTACTTTGTGTTCCCCTGTCAGACACTGCATAAGAACACTACCTCGACCGCAGATCTCCACAGCTGAGCCATCCCCAAACCTGACCTTGCCCATCACTGATCTGTCTAACTGGGCAAATTTTCCTAGGTTCCCTGCCATGTGGTTACTGGCTCCTGTGTCAAGATACCATGCCACATCTGGCTTGCCCTGCAGCTTTGCCACAACTTCTTCATTAAGGAAGACCTATTCAGAAACTGCAACCTCCTCGTCAGGTGTGCATCCAGCATTAGCAGAGCTGGACCATCATCTTCTTTCTCTGCCAGATTTGCCTTCTCCTTCGTTGGCTCTGGACAATCTGATTGAAAATGACCTTTCTCATTGCAGTTATAGCATCTTACCTTGGTGATGTCAAACTTTCCCTTCTTCTTCTTGCCACGATCACCATCATAATCTCTGTTGGATTTGGTGTTGTCAGGTTTCCCTCCACCCTTTTTCCCAGTGGAGCCACCTAAGCTTCCTGCACCATTTCCCTTCTTCACTTGCATGAGTTTTTCCAGTGCATGGGTGACGAGCATCAGCTACTCATCCTTGCCGCCGCTGCTGCGGCGAAGCCCACGTTTCCTTGTCTCATACGCTGTCAGTCGACCAATGGCTTCAGAGATCAGCATCGTGGCGAGATCACCCACTGCTCGATGGTGTTCACCACATCGGATAACCTGTCTGGCACAACATTGAACAAGATTTCTATCACAGATTCATCCTCAACTTTCTCACCTAAGTTGATAATTTCGGCGACGAGCGTGGTCAGCTTCTGTCTGAATGCCACGAAGGTCTCGCCATCATCCATCTGAAGCCGATCCAGTTGGCGCTTTAGTTGTTTGACACGTGCCTTCTTGACACGATCCTCGCCCGGCGATGCATCTGCGGATCGCTTCGAGCCTCCGCCGCCGTCTTGTGCTCGGCGACCGCCATGACCATGGCATCCGGGAGAGACTGCGAGAGCGCGGTGAACGCGTCCTCGTCCCGTGCCTAGTCATACTTGCCCTTGTCATTGGCCGCCGCCCAGCAGCCGAGGGTGCGCATGATGATGCGCATCTTGACAGCCCACAGGACATAGTTCCTGTCCGTGAGCTGCGGGTAGTGGACCGGCACGCCACCGCGCGCTGAGCCTCTGGTTGCGATGGCGCCGCTTGCACCGTCGTCGTCATCCCTCTTGGCCAACGGCTTGCCCTTGCCGCCGTCCATCGCTTGTCACCGCCTCCACAAACGCCACCAGCACCACTACCAGATCGCCTTCACGAACCCGTAGGCTCTGATACCAAATGTTAGATCCTAGCCCTATAACGCACACGATCATAGTGGATTGAATGTGGAAATCAACAAGCACTCGCTCTGAACTTACTCCTACTAACGATGAACTCAACACAGACAGTTCAGGAAGACTGAGTTTGTGACGCGCTCAATCCCAGCGTCCTTTTCAATTTTCCTTTTATTCAGAAGGCTAACAAACCATGCTAGAATCTCGCCCACGATCCGTTGATTCCGCGCCATCCCACGGACGCAATCGTGGCCGAGTATTTGCATGTTTCTACGCTAAAATAGGAAAGACCAAGTCTACTTGCACGCTTATGGCCTACGATTATTTCAAACCTAAAACTAAGTGACATGATTCATACTCAAGCTTAATCTCAAGACTAGTCTCACAAAGAAACACTAGACTGGGCTTGTATGTCTGCACGATGCAGTAAAGCTCTTGAACTGTCACCAGTTGCTCTGTACCCTGACAGTTCCAGCCGATGAGACTCATTGGCCCGGCGGTCCTCCTCAGAGGCCGCCGATGTTGCCAATTCATTTTCTTGCCCATCCTACGCTGCTTACTCCTTCCCCTTTCTCTCACGTACTTTTGAGGTGGTGGAGGCACCTCACAACCCACGGTACCAGGGGTGGCACCAGTGTTAGTGTTCTGCAATTTCTCTGACTCTACAACTCCGTCCATATACAGTGACCTTATAGCGCCATCCGTGTTGTGGGCTTCATGGTTATGCTCATCAGACACCACTTCACCAGTATTTGTTTTCATCAGGTTGGTAGCAGAATCTTTATATTCGTCATCTTGATCCTTATCCAGCGCATCGTCATCCGATGAACGCTTTCGACTAAGGTCCTCAGAACCACGGCGAGAACCGCGTGGCACAAAATTCCTCGCATTTGACATCGGTTGAACTACACGGTGTTTTGCTAGCATCCATGAACCATACTGCATATCCTTTTCTTCCCAGGCACCATCCCCGCACTCCTCATGATCATGGCCAATCAGTCCACATCGTTTGCAGAAAAATAGAATTTTTTCATACTTCACCGCCATTCTCTTCCTCCCCTCTCCGGCGACCGATAGCGTGACAAAGCGCATAAGAGGTTTTGCGACATCGATCATCACTCTAATCCTTGCATAATTTCCTTCATAAAGCAACTTCAGTGACATCCGCACTTCCTTCACTTTTCCCACTCGACGAGCTAAATCATCGATCACCTCAACCTTTCGGTACAGTTCTAGAATACCATGGATCTGTGCCCAAACATGCATGCCACCAAAAACCACCTCCTCCAGTTCAACCAAACCATCATAATCCTTAATAAGCACACCCCATCCACGGAAGGTCCATGGGCCCTGGTGCACGACCTTCTTCCAATCCCCAAGATAGCATCTTGAATATGAAAAGATTTTCACCCGCCTCATGGTAGTCCGGCATCTGCGAGAGATTCCACACCGCCTTTGATCTTCTCAAACAATGCCTCAGAGTTGAACAATCTCGTTGTGAGGACTTTTCCGATCGCCATCCATCACGCCTCCTTGCGGAAACCCTCGACAACCGCTGCATCCAGGACCACATCGTCGAGCTCGTCATCACAGAGCTCTAGGTGCTTTAGCAGATCGCCAATGTCCGCCTCGTCACCCTTCTTCCCCCCCTCGAAGAGCTAGCAGAGCCCGCCTCTACCATCGCAGGATCTAGCGAAAACCAAAACGTGAACAAGTCAAGGTCATGTGGGGATCTTGTAAACAACACACAAACCTCACGATCCTTAACAAGGGCTAGTTAGAATTAAAAACGGATCCAAAACTTGATAGATCTCACGAGGCGGTTAATCGCCTCGGAGCACGCAAACCCTAAGCGAGAGGGTCAGATGGATAGGGAGTTTTTATTAACTTCGCAGTAATCTGTTGCAAAAACTATGGAGAATTGCAGTTATCTCCTTCTTCGCTTGCTTCCAGAACTGACGCAGAAGTGTAGATGTTATCACTATGAAATTCGTCACAATATTTTAGCATGACTGTAACACCCTCGGATCGGCCCTATGTAAGTTTTAGCGATTCCGGCCAAACCCGCATAGAAACGATTCAAAGGTGTACACCAGGCAATTGCGTGCGGGTGGAAAACAAAGTAATATTATTACACAATAGTCCATGATAGAACCCACAAAGCAGATATATACAACAACGACTCTATGAGTCAAGAATACAGATATACAATACAAAGATCCGAATCACCTTTAAAACGATATAGCGTCCGAGTACGGACAAGATGCAAATTGGGCTAAGATCCCTGAAGAATAACCAATGTCGTCCATAACCCTGCCCAGGCCAAGCCGGAAGGGTAACCCTGCTAACGACGTCGATCTCAAACCTGCTTAAAGAAAAGGGGTGCCGACAAAGGGCCAAGGAAAAAGGAGAGCGGTCAGTACTGAGGCCAGAACACGGCGAGTCTTAGAATTCGGTGGTCCTCGCCTACATAGGTATGGTGGACTTAAGTGACGGCGCAGCATGCACTAAACAACCTATAGAGATTCGATACAACTGTCGGCTATCAGAGAAATATGAGAAAGACCTATTCGGATTCAACCTGATACTATCACTAATCATACCCATCCTGGTATTCTCCCCTCGAGACCAAACGAGGAAGTCAAGCTTAGGAAACTCACACGGTTGGCAATTTTATTCATTCTTTCCATGGTGGTTATCCAACTTACTAGTCATGTTAGATACAAGTCAAATTATAACAGTAAAATTTAGTTATAGTTATCTATGATCGAGAACTGTGCTCCAAGTCGTCTATAACCGCGGACACGGCTTCTCGAAAAAAATTAACCCTGCAGGGGTGCACCAAAGTTTTCACACGCACATACACCCTTGTTATCGGATCAGGTAGGTACAAGATCACAAAACATACACCCAACGGTATGTCGACGGGGTTTCATACACGATGTTTCCCATACCCAAAGCAAGTACATGGGGGCCACCCCACTAAGCTACCCATAACGAAGTTGGACGGTCTTCGAGACGGACCCAGGGTTTGTGTCGGCTGGCATGCTGAAGGAATTGAAAGTGTGTGGGCTTGTCGTCTGGAGAAAAGGTATCACGGGGTTCCTAAACAGTACAGGCGCTCCAAGCACAATCGTAAATAAAGAAGTAAAACATGGCATAAGTATGTGATAGTAATAAAGCCCCAAACTAGTTTGTGGCCCTGTGGCATCCCGCAAAACCACTACTAGAAAATCGCGTTGATTTTGTGCATTGCATCGTCATAATCATGCATTGTTGTTTGCATTATTTGAAAAGCCCAATTTTGATTCTACAAATAACCCTCTCTATTTTAAAAGGCAAAACCCCGAGTGTATCGGATATTTTGTTTCACCTAAAAACTATTTGCAAAGTGGTTCTGTTTTAAATTAAAGAGGACCAAACAAACACAAAAACTAAAACAGTCCCACCTAAATCCTAGTCCCACCAAATCCTATCCTACCCACCACTCTCAGCTCGCCACCTCACCCTCTCACCCAAAACCTACCCACCCTGCCACCTCACCTATCCTCCTTTTTTCCCACCTCTCTCTCTTTTCTCACCCAACCCTCTTCTACCCTCTCTCCCCCTCTCTCCCTGCCGCGGGACCCCCACTCCCTCACCATCCAACTACCCACACTCTGCTCTACACGCACACCACGCGCGGCACACTCACGCCCCAGCTGGGCCGACCCCCACTCCCGCGGCCCTCGCCCCGTGCCTGCCACTGCCCTCCCACTCATCCCGGCGCCCACCCGTGGGACCTTACCTGCCCCGGACCCCCAGAACCGCCCTCTCCTCCCAGCGTTTTCCTCCTCCCTTCTCCCTTATCCTCGCCCGCCCGCCCCCGTCGCCCGCTCCTCGCCGCGTGCCTTCTCCCTCCCAGCTGCGCGCCCACGCCCGCGACCACGCCGCCCAGCTTCGCCCGTCCGTCTCCGACCCGCCCGCGCCGTCATGAGCGAGCCTGCCCGCGCCCGCCTCCACCGCCTCCGCGTCGCCGTTCTCCGCTCCGCGCGCTCGCCGCGGCGGACCTCCCAGCGCCGCGCCCGTCGACCCGCTCGACCCACAGGCTCGTCGCCGACGCCAACCACCTCCGGCCACCGCTGCCGCGCGGCTCGTCCATCGTCAACCGCCCCGCGCCGCCGCGGCCCTCCTCCGGCCCGGCCCGCTCCTCTGCTCGCCCCCGCCACCAGCCTTGCGCCTGGTCAGCCCAGGACCCACCCTGCAGGCGGGCCCCACCTTCCAGCGCCCGCTCGGCCAGGCCCGCTGGCCGCGCCTCCACCCGCCCGCGACGCTGGGCCGACCGTCTAGCGTAGCCCGACCGTCCCGACCGCGCCGCCGCCCCTCTGCGGGCCATCGCGGTCTCGGCGACCGTGTCCCTCCGCCGGCCCAGCGTGCCGACCTCGAACCGAGAACTCCGCCTAGGTAGCAGGAGTTCCCTACATTGGACGGGGACACTCGAAGGACAACTACAAGGACTTCTACGGAAGGGAGCGACATGATCTTCTTCGTGGACGGTGGAAGTGCGCCAAACGAGACCACCAACAAGATCTTCTCGGCGGAACAACAAGAACCCTCGCGGAACCCAAGACCTTCGACATGGAACCGTGGCGAGCCTCGACACGGCAAGCTCGACCCGTGGAACCCGACAAGATCTGCATCGACAAAACGCCCCGAAGGGCCGGACCCAATGCGACGCGAACCAAATACTCCCTCGTGAGCGCCTAGGTCTACCTCACGGAACCCGAGAACTTCCCACAGCGCCAAGTTCGCCGACACGTGCGACGAGTTTTCTTCGAGGGCGCCGAGTGCTTCACCGGACACCGAGACCCCGGCGCGACAAGTGCTTCCGTTAAGCGCCATGTCCGAAACTTGACCAGACCGGGCGCCAAGACCTACCCCTTTTGTCCGAGAACGACCCCGACAGAACCCTGGACCCCGAGACCGGACCTGGACCCTGTCGAACCCCGAACCCCGGAACCCTAACAAGATCGCCGAACCCTAAATGTGTGAACCCTTTTCTCGAACCCTATTTCATAACATAATAACAACTTGTTGCATATTTAATTGTCATCTCGCCTGCATCTCATGTGGTTGGGGGCCTTATGCCGATTCACCTAATAATTAAATATGGGGCCCATATGTGGGCAAATCTAGTCTCATATTGGCCTCATGTAAACATGTGTAGCGAACCGGTTCCATCTGTTGCATTGCTATACAACATTTAATTTGCGGGGGATCTAAACAACTTGAACCATCCAATTAATTGTCGGGACCCCGGTTCCGATTAATATGACCTAATTGCATCGCACTTTGCCATGCCATACATCATACATGCATCATGCCGATCTTACGCCGTTGTATTAAATAGTGCATCCGGTTTATTCTAGTATTTTGCTTCTTGGCGGATAAGGCCGATGAGTTGATGTGAGCTTCGCCCGATCTTGGATGAACCTTCGACAATGTTTTCAATGAGCATCTCCTCTTTACGCCTATCTTACTTTTATAGTATTTATTCCCTCTGTTGATCTATTGCTATACGTGTTGCGATGCTCTAGATTAGTACCGATATATCCTGCAGCCTTATATTGCCTTGGACACACCCTATTACCATTGTTTGGTAGATAGTTGGACTTCGCGTCGTAGTTGCTTGCTCAAGTCTTGATGTGTCGTCATATGCCACGATTCTTTGACGTATTGCCGCATGTTGATGTTGGAGATGATCCTAGTTTTACTTATCGTCACTTTAATTACTGTTTAACAACTAAAATTGAAATAAGAGGCATCGGTGGGTGATAGATAATATTTGGTTTCGAGCGCCCACTTGTGTCCGTAAGACCTTTAGTACTTGATACTTGTTCCTTGATTTATCGCGCTATCCACATCCGGAGGTATATGGGACCCCCGAGCGAGCTTGATTCATCTTATTTCTTGGGGCCACAAACTAGTTTGAGGTGTTTTACTATCTGTACTTATGCCATGCTACTTTACGTATTTAAATTGTGCGAGGAGCACCTTTGTACTATTAGGATTTGTGACCCGTTTACGTGGTATCGGATCCCGTTTGGGGATCTGCATCGTTTACCTTGACCCACAAACCTTGGGTCCGTCTCGAGCTAGCTTACTTGTTCGGGTAGACTACAAGGGTGGCCCTGAAATATTTCTGAATCCTGTGATTGTTCGATCGTGAAAGCCTCGTTGGGTTTTGATTTGGTTTTCGAGGTTGATCGGCGTGTGTTGCTATTGGTGCACCCGGCGGGTAAAACTTTACGAAAGCCGTGTCGCGGATATGGACGACTTGGAGCCTGATATCTCGATCATAGACAAGCATAATTAAAGTTTACTGCTATAAATTTGACTTATAATGACTAGTAATCAGCTTCACTATAATGGAATGGCTAAATATCCCACAATTGCTTGTTTGGTTGTAAACTGCGACCATTGTACTGACTAGTAAGTATTGCAACTTCTATCGGCTGAATAAAAGTACCAACAAGCTTCTGGGTTTCGGGTTTATATCATGCTATCTCATGTCGATTAGTAAGAGTTACAACTACAGCGGAATGGTTAACTAAAAGTGCCCATGCTTATTTTATCGGGCGATTATCTAAACTGACTAGTTAAGTGCGCAACTATAACGAATAAGTAAAACTGCCAACGGTGTGAGTTCCTCGGTGGACTTCCTCGTTTGGTCTCGAGAAACACGGGATGGGTTTGATTGGTGTTAGCCGGGTTGGTTCCGAATAGGTCTTTCTCACCCCTCTCTGATTGCCGCCAGTTGTATCGAGTCTCTATAGGGTGTTCAGTGCTTGCTGCCGCTCAGTCCACCATACCTATGTAGGCGAGGACCGCCGAATTCTAGCCTCGCCGTGTACTGGCCTCAGTACTGACGCTCCTCTTTTTCCTTTGCCCTTTGTCGGCACCCTTTTTTTGTTTAAGCAGGTTTTGAGATCGACGCCGTTAGCAGGGTTACCCTTCCGGCTTGGCCTGGGCAGGGTTATGGACGCCATTGGTTATTCTTCAGGGCTCTTAGCCCCATTTGCTTCTTGTCCGTAGTCGGACGCTCTCCGTCTTTTCAAGGTGATTTGGATCTTTGTATATTATATCTGTATTCTTGACTCTTTGAGTCGCTGCTATACATACCTGTTTTGGTGGGTCCCATCGAGGACTGTTGTGTAATGTTATTACTTCGTTTTCCACCCGCACGAAAGTGCCTGGTGGGCACCTTTGAATCGTTTCTATGCGGGTTTGGCGAATTTTGCTAAAACTTGCATAGGTCCGATCGAGGTGTTCTGAGTGGTATCGAGCTCGGATTGCGATACCCACAAGTCCAGCCTGTAGGATAACCTAGCTAACGGCCGAAGTAGAGTGTCAAAACTATTTTGCAAAATCGGTCGGATAGATCTGGTTAGGTCTGATTTTTACTCCTTACCCCTCTGCTATTCTCCTCTTACCTCGACGTGTTTTGAATCTGCTCTCTTATCTTTTCTTCGAGTCCAGGACTTCTCGTGGTGGGTTTTCCGTACCTTGAGGTTTCGCTCCCTCTTTTGGTAACGGTGTTGCTACATCCGGTCTTCATGCTATCCGAGGAATCCGTCTTCCGTGGTACCATTCTTTGTTCCTTGTTTGCTCCTTCGGTGTTTTCCGCCCATAACGACATCCTCTCGCCGGATCCGATCTGATGCACGCCGCTCCTTGATCCGAACCTCGCTTGTCGAGATCTTGATCTGAATCGAGGTTGATTGCATAATCTCTATTCGTGTGCGAGGTAATGTTTTGAGTGCGGGATGGAGTCGCGACCATACCACTACTCTTATCATTCGCTATGTACATTGAATGGTGGATCGATGCAATTTACTCCTTCCACGGAAGTTAGAGGTGGCCTTACCTTTAACTTCGTCCGTTGTTTATCCGGAGTGTTCTCTTGACGAACAGGGACAACGACCTCTTGTTAGTGGTGTCGCGCAGATCTACACGAAGCGAGAAGACGCAGATCGCCGACCTTCCTTCCGGTACCATGAGGCGGATCTCGAGGGCGAGATCCCTTGTTAGTGGTGTCGAATTGTGGCATCCCGCAAAACCACTACTAGAAAATCGCGTTGATTTTGTGCATTGCATCGTCATAATCATGCATTGTTGTTTGCATTATTTGAAAAGCCCAATTTTGATTCTACAAATAACCCTCTCTATTTTAAAAGGCAAAACCCCGAGTGTATCGGATATTTTGTTTCACCTAAAAACTATTTGCAAAGTGGTTCTGTTTTAAATTAAAGAGGACCAAACAAACACAAAAACTAAAACAGTCCCACCTAAATCCTAGTCCCACCAAATCCTATCCTACCCACCACTCTCAGCTCGCCACCTCACCCTCTCACCCAAAACCTACCCACCCTGCCACCTCACCTATCCTCCTTTTTTCCCACCTCTCTCTCTTTTCTCACCCAACCCTCTTCTACCCTCTCTCCCCCTCTCTCCCTGCCGCGGGACCCACCCAGGACCCCCACTCCCTCACCATCCAACCACCCACACTCTACTCTACACGCACGCGCCACACCTCCACCGCCCTGGCCCGACCCCACTCCACTCGCCCCGTGGCCCCAGCCACCTGCCACTCCCTCATCCCAGCGCCCACCCGTGGGACACTTTGCCCCGGACCCCCGGAACCGCCCTCTCCTCCCACGCGTTTTCCTCCCTCCCCTTCTCCCTTATCCTCGCCGGCGCCCGCCAACCCCCGTCGCCCCAGCTCCTCGCGCCGCCGTGCCCTTCTCCCTCGGTAGCGCCCGCCCGTTCCACGCCCCGCGCCGCCCAGCTCGCCGTCCGTCTCCGCCCGCCCGCGCCTCGTCCGCGCGCCGCGGCCTCCACCGCCTCAGCGTCGCCGTTCTCCGCTCCGCCCGCGCTCCCGGCGGACCTCCCAGCCGCGCCCCGTCGACCCGCTCGCCCGGCTCGTCGCCGCGCCACCACCTCCAGCCACCGCTGCTCGTCCATCGTCAACCGCCGCGCCATGGCTCCTCCAGCCTTGCCGCTCCTCTGCTCCGGCCCCGCCTGCCACCCGCGCCTGGTGAGCCCACAGGACCCACCCTGCAGGCGGGCCCCACCTTCCCAGCGCCCGCTCGGCCAGGCCCACTAGCCCTTGCTCCACCCGCCCGCCCGGCCTGCGACCCGTCTTGGCGCAGCCGACCCGTCCCGACCGGCGCCGCCATGACCCCCCTGCGGCCATCGCGGTCTCCGGTGACCGTGTCCCTCCGCCCGGCGTGCGGCCGACCTCGCGAACGAGAACTCCGCTAACCGGTGGCGAGTTCCCTACATTGGACGAGGACACTCGAAGGACAACTACAAGGACTTCTACGGAAGGGCGACGCATGATCTTCTTCGTGGACGGTGGAAGTTCGCAAACCAGAGACCGACAAGATCTTGTCGAGCGGAACAACAAGAACCCTCGGAACCCAAGACCTTCGACATGGAACCGTAGGCGAGCCTCGACGGCAAGCTCGACCCGTGGAACCCGACAAGATCTGCATCGACAAGAACGCCCGACCGGGCGGACCCAATCGCTGACGCCCGAACCAAATACTCCCTCGTGAACGCCTAGGTCTACCTCACGGAACCCCGAGAACTTCCCCCTGAACGCCAAGTTCGCCGACACGGGTGCGACGAGTTTTTCTTCGAGGACGCCGAGTGCTTCACCCCGGACACCGAGACCCCGGCGCGACAAGTGCTTCGTTCCGAGCGCCATGTCCGAAAACTTGACCCGAAGACCCCGGGTGCGCCAAGACCTACCCCTTTTGTCCGAGAACGACCCCGACGGAACCCTGGACCCCGAGACCGGACCTGGACCCTGTCGAACCCCGAACCCCGGAACCCTAACAAGATCGCCGAACCCTAAATGTGTGAACCCTTTTCTCGAACCCTATTTCATAACATAATAACAACTTGTTGCATATTTAATTGTCATCTCGCCTGCATCTCATGTGGTTGGGGGCCTTATGCCGATTCACCTAATAATTAAATATGGGGCCCATATGTGGGCAAATCTAGTCTCATATTGGCCTCATGTAAACATGTGTAGCGAACCGGTTCCATCTGTTGCATTGCTATACAACATTTAATTTGCGGGGGATCTAAACAACTTGAACCATCCAATTAATTGTCGGGACCCCGGTTCCGATTAATATGACCTAATTGCATCGCACTTTTGCCATGCCATACATCATACATGCATCATGCCGATCTTCTGCCGTTGTATTAAATAGTGCATCCGGTGTTTATTCTAGTATTTTGCTTCTTCGCGGATAAGGCCGATGAGTTGATGTGAGCTTCGCCCCGATCTTCGGATGAACCTTCGACAATGTTTTCAGGCGAGCATCTCCCTCTTTCTGCCTATCTTACTTTTATAGTCGTTATTCCCTCCTGTTGATCTATTGCTATCTGTGTTGCGATGCTCTAGATTCCGTACCCGATATATCCCCTGCAGCCTTATATTGCCTTGGACACACCCTATTACCTGTTGTTTGGTAGATAGTTGGACTTGCGCGTCGTAGTTGCTTGCTCAAGTGCTGATGTGTGTCGTCATATGCCACGATTCTTGATGTATTGCCGCATGTTGATGTTGGAGATGATCCTAGTTTTACTTATCGTCACTTTAATTCTTGTTTAACAACTAAAATTGAAATAAGCGAGAGGCATCGATGGGTGATAGATAATATTTGGTTTCGAGCCACTTGTGTCCCGTAAGACCCGAGTACTTGATACTGTTCCTTGATTTATCGCGCTATCCACATCCGGAGGTATATGGGACCCCAGAGCGAGCTTGATTCAGTCTTATTTCTTGGGCCACAAACTAGTTTGAGGTATTTTACTATCCTGTACTTATGCCATGCTACTTTACGTATTTAAATTGTGCGAGAGCACCTTTGTCTTGTTAGGATTTGTGACCCGTTCGTGGTATCGACAGCCCCGTTTGGGGATCTGTTGCCATCGCCGCCCCACAAACCTTGGGTCCGTCTCGAGCTAGCTTACTGCTATGGTAGACTACAAGGGTGGCCCCTGAAATATTTCGAATCCTGTGATTGTTCACCGTGAAAGCCTGGGTTTTGATTTGGTTTTTCCGAGGTTGATCGATGTGTTGCTATTGGTGCACCCCGGCCGGGTAAAACTTTCTGAAAGCCGTGTCCGCGGATATGGACGACTTGGAGCACAGTATCTCGATCATAGACAAGCATAACTAAAGTTTACTGCTATAAATTTGACTTATAATGACTAGTAATCAGCTTCACTATAATGGAATGGCTAAGTAATACTGCCCACAATTGCTTGTTTGGTTGTCGCTTGCGACCATTGTACCTGACTAGTAAGTATTGCAACTACAACGAACTGGCTGAATAAAAGTACCAACAACTGCTGGGTTTCGGGTTTATATCATGCTATCTGTATCTGATTAGTAAGAGTTACAACTACAACGGAATGGTTAACTAAAAGTGCCCACTGCTTATTTTATCAGGACGATTATCTAAACCTGACTAGTAAAGTGCCGCAACTATAACTGAATAAGTAAAAACTGCCAACGGTGTGAGTTCCTCGGTGGACTTCCTCGTTTGGTCTCGAGGGGGAAACACCAGGATGGGTTTGATTGGTGTTAGCTTCAGGTTGGATCCGAATAGGTCTTTCTTACCCCTCTCTGATTGCCGCCAGTTGTATCGAGTCTCTATAGGTTGTTTAGTGCTTGCTGCCGCCACGATCCACCATACCCTATGTAGGCGAGGACCGAATTCTAGTCTCGCTGTCTTGGCCTCGATCGACGCTCCTCTTTTTCCTTTGCCCTTTGTCGGCACCCTTTTTTTGTTTAAGCAGGTTTGAGATCGACGCGTTAGCAGGATTACCCTTCCGCTTGGCAGGGTTATGGACGCCATTGGTTATTCTTCAGGGCTCTTAGCCCCATTTGCTTCTTGTCCGTAGTCGGACGCTCTCCGTCTTTTCAAGGTGATTTGGATCTTTGTATATTATATCTGTATTCTTGACTCTTTGAGTCGCTGCTATACATACATGTTCTGGTACGTCCCATCGGGGGCTGTTGTGTAATGTTATTACTGCTTTCCACCCTTGCGAAAGTGCTGGTGGCACCTTTGAATCGCTTTCTATGTGGGTTTGGCGAATTTTGCTAAAACTTGCATAGGTCCGATTCGAGGGTGTTACAGCCCCAAAGATGCTGAAATCTGGTACTAAATCGATGGGGTGCCCACACGCCACGTGGTTAGCGCTCGATCTCGAAACAGTGTCAAGAACTCGGGGTCCCACGGACACCATGAGTGTTAAAACCAAATATTGTCTATAACCCATAAAAGTGCGTGCATTATTTACCTACTTTCAATTTTAGTTATTAAATGGTAATTAAATCCATGATCATATCCACCATTAAGCATGTGCCAACCACCCAACAACGGTGAAACATCGACGGCGTGAAGCAGCACCTGAGCAAGCGACTATGACTCGCAAGGCTGACTATCTACCAAACAACAGGTAATAGGATGTGTCCATGCCAATATAGAGGTTGCAGGGAAGTATAAAGGAGTACGGAATCTATAGCATCGCAACACAGATATCAATAGATCAACAGGAGGAAATAAAGACTAGAAATATAAAATATGTAGAAAGAGGGAGAATGCTCGCCTAAAAACACTGCCGAAGGTTCATCCGAAGATCGTGTGTCATCCGCATCAACTCATCGGCCTAATCTGTGAAGAATCAAAGCACTAGAAGAAACACCGGATGCACTATTTAATAGTACGGCAGAAGATCGGGCATGATGCATATATGATGTATGACATGGCAAAGATGCGATACGACTAGGCAATATTAAGCGGAACCGGGGTCCTTACAATTATTTAGGTGGTTCATGTTATTTAGATACCCTGCAATTTAAATGTTGGCTTATCAAGACAAAATATGGCATCAGTTCGCTACACAAATTTAAATGGAGCCAATATTAAACTAGATTCGCTCCATATTTAATTATAAGGTGAATCGGCATAATGCCCCCAAACCATAAGATAATATGTGTGCAAGCATGAATATATTTAATATGCAACAAGTTTTATATATAGGATTTATGATAATAGGGCATCAGAAAAGGTTCACACTGCTTGGTTCCGAAGATCTTGGTTACAAAGGGTCTTCGGACTCCGGGAACGGCCTCGGTTGGAATTCCTGTCAATCTTGTACATCGTGTCAGCATCACCACATCTGAGCACCGGAGCCACAATAGAACATACAACACCATCACCACTTCGCATCCTCAACCTTCAGCGTACACTGTATTGAGCCAAAGATCATACGCAAAAATGACATCGTGATACCCGCAGGAACAAGAGACCGGGCTTGCAGACATCACCTAGGCGAGAGGGGAAAATAGATGGGCAGCTACAACAGTATGACGGATGCCGAGCATCGTGAGCACGGAGGTACGGGATGCGAAGGAAACGGAGGCATGGCGGCATCGACAATGTCTGAGGGCGCTGACGACAGCGACACTGCAGCGACGCTGATGCACGGAGGCCGGTACGCTGCAAAGTACACGGCAGCGAGAGGCAGCGAGGGGAAGCGGCAGTGACCCGAACGGCAGGAGGGGCAGGTCTTGGCGGAGGGGCCCTTAGGCGACAGCGCTGGGCGAGGAGGTTGCAGCAGGGAGGCGGCGGTGCTTAGGGAACCGACCGCCGATGAAGAGGAGGCCAGTGGGGCTTGCAAGGCGGCAGGACAACGGGGGGAGGCTCGCGAGGAGCAGCCTGCAGCAGGGCTCGAGCCGGGCGTGACCGAGCTTGATGGGCGGGGAAGGATGACGGCGGCCCGCAGAACATGGGGATGAGGAAGGAAGGAGGATGGCGAGGAGAGCGGGGATGCTGGCCGGGACGGGCTAAGGGGGCATCGGGGAGGAAGGATCCTAGGGGCGACGGCAGGGTAGAAGCGGGGAGAAAGAAGCGCGCCGAGCGGGGGATCGAGGGAGAGGACGGGTCGATCGGGTAGGGGCTCGGGGTTGCATCGCTCCCACGCTGGGATGAGTGGGGTGGGGCCGGGGTTGTTGTGGCGGACAGGCAACGTGGGGTGGGTGGTGGTCACGAGAGGAGCGCGGTATTGCTGCGTCTTGGGTGCGTGTGTGGATAGCGGCGGCTGGGGCTGGCGCCTACGGGATGGAAGGATGTGGAGCGGGGGAGAGGGGATTTGGTAGCAAGGGTTTCGGTAGATAGGCAGGGTTTTAGGGTTTCTTTTCCTTGGGGTTGTAGGCCGGCTACTGGCTGGGCCTTTTGGGCCTGGTCGACGGCTGCCTCCCCCGATTTTATAAAACATTTATTTTTATTTAGTTTTAAATATTGTTTTGTAAAATAGTTTAGACAAATAGAAGATTCGGGCAGACCGTTGGTTTTATGTTTAAAATAGTGAGGGGATATTTGTAGAAAACAAAACTAGGGATTTTAGCAAAATAGTTTTAGGCAAATAGATGCATGCTAATATCATGATGATGCATAGAGGTGAATGCAGGCGATTTTCTAGTAGTGGTTTTACCCGGGGTGCTACAATTCAACACCACTAACAATGGATCTTGCCCTCGAGATCCGCCTCATGGTGCGGGGAAGAAGGCCGATGATCAGAGTCTTCTCGCTTCATGTTGATCTTCCTGACACCACTAACAAGGATTCTTTCTTCATCTTGAAATCGGCGACACCACCAACAAGGATGTTGCTCATGTTTATTGCGAGAACACTCCGGATAAACAAAGGACGAAGGTAAAGGTATCAAACGACAAGGCCACCTCTAACTTCTGTAGAATGAGTCAAATTGCATTGGTCTACCGATTCAATGTACACGAGCGAATGATAAGAGTAGTCGGATGGTGATCAGTCCATCGCGCACCCAAAGCATTACTCTGCACATGAATAGGAGAATTATGTAACCAACTCTTAGGATTCAGACCGAAGATCTTGATAAACGATGTTCGGAAACAAAGGGGTGATGTAGGCTCTTCATCTGATCTCACAAAGATGATGTCGTCACGTTAAAAACACCGGAAGATATACAGAAAAAAATTAGTGAATTTTCGGTCCACTCAAAGGTACAATAGAGGAAAATTCCTCAGATAGCATAAAGTCCAGATGTCGAAGCACCGTTGCAAGAGGAAGGAAGCAAAACCCTGAAGGTACGACGGAAACCCAACCACGAGAATTCCTAAACTCGAAGAAAAGATAAGGAGCAGATTCAAAACACAGAGGTAAGAGGAGAATAGCAGAGGGGTAAGGAGTAAAAGCAGACCTAATCAGATCTATTCAATCAAATTTTCCAAAATAGTTTGACACTCTACAATGTCCATTAGCTAGGTTATCCTGCAGGCTGGACCAGTGGGGTATCGCAACTACTGAGCTCTGATACCACTCTGTAACACCCTCGGATCGGCCCTATGCAAGTTTTAGCGATTCCCGCCAAACCCGCATAGAAACGATTCAAAGGTGCCCACCAGACACTTGCGTACGGGTGGAAAACAAAGTAATATCATTACAAAATAGTCCATGATGGATCCCACAGAACAGATATATACAACAACGAATCCATAAGTCAGGAATACAGATATACAATACAAAGATCCAAATCACCTTTAAAACGATACATCGTCCGAGTATAGACAAGATGCAAATTGGGCTAAGAGCCCTGAAGAATAACCAATGGCGTCCATAACCCTGCCCAGGCCAAGCCGGAAGAGTAACCCTGCTAACAATGTCGATCTCAAACCTGCTTAAACAAAAGGGGTGCCGACAAAGGGCAAAGGAAAAAGGAGAGCGGTCAGTACTAAGTCCAGTACACTGCGGGTCTTAGAATTCGGCGATTCTCGCCTACATAGGTATGGTGGACTTAAGCGACGGCGCACCATGCATTAAACAACCTATAGAGACTCGATACAACTGTCTGCTATCAGAGAAAGATAAGAAAGACCTATTCGGATCCAACCTGATACTATCACCAATCATACCCATCCTAGTATTTCCCCCTCGAGACCAAACGAGGAAGTCAAGCCGAGGAAACTCACATGGTTGGCAATTTTATTCATTCTTTCCATGTTGCTTATCCAACTTACTAGTCATGTTATATACAAGTCAAATTATAACAGTAAACTTTAGTTATAGTTATCTATGATCGAGAACTGTGCTACAAGTCGTCTATAACTGCGGACACGGCTTCTCGAAAAGATTTAACCCTGCAGGGGTGCACCAAAGTTTCCACACGCACATACACCCTTGTTGTCAGATCAGTTAGGTACAAGATCTCAAAACATACACCCAACGGTATGTCAACGGGGTTTCATACACGATGTTTCCCAGACCCAAAGCAAGTACATGGGGGCCACCCCACTAAGCTACCCATAACGAAGTCGGCCGGTCTCTGAGACGGACCCAGGGTTTGTGTCGACGGCTGTAAACGACTAGGAACCCAAAAGTGTGACTGGGCCTGTCGATATAGCGAAAATGTATCACGAGTTTCCTAAACAGTACAGGTGCTCCACGCGAAATCATAAATAAAGCAGTAAAACATGGCATAAATACAGGATAGTAATAAAGCCCCAAACTAATTTGTGGCCCCCAGTACATTACTTTGAAATCAGGTACTAAATCGATGGGGGTGCCCACACACCCCACCTGTGGTTAGCGCGCTCGATCTCGAAACAGGTGTCAAGAACTCGGGGTCCTACGGGACACCAGTGAGCGGTTAAAAACCAAATATTGTCTATTACCTACTGGTGTGTCTGCATTATTTACCTACTTTCAATTTTAGTTATTAAGTGGTAATTAAATCCATGATCATATCCACCATTAAGCATCTGCAAACCACCCAACAACTGTGAAACATTGATGACGCGAAGCAGCACCTGAGCAAGCGACTATTTCTCGCAAAGCTGACTATCTACCAAACAACAGGTAATAGGATGTGTCCATGGCAATATAGAGGTTGCAGGGAAGTATAAAGGAGTACGAAATCTATAGCATCGCAACACAGATATCAATAGATCAACAGGAGGAAATAAAGACTAGAAATGTAAAATATGTAGAAAGAGGGAGAATGCTCGCCTAAAAACACTGCCGAAGGTTCATCCGAAGATCGTGCGTCATCCGCATCAACTCATCGGCCTAATCCGTGAAGAATCAAAGCACTATAAGAAACACCGGATGCACAATTTAATACTACGCAGAAGATCGGGCATGATGCATGAATGATGTATGACATGACAAAAATGTGATGCGACTAGGCAATATTAAGCGGAACTGGGGTCCCGACAATTATTTAGGTGATTCATGTTATTTATATACCCTGCAATTTAAATATTGGTTTATCAAGACAAAATATGGGATCAGTTCGTTATACAAATTTAAATGGGGCCAATATTAAACTAGATTCGCTCCATATTTAATTATAAGGTGAATCGGCATAATGCCCCCAAACCATAAGATAATATGTGTGCAAGCATGAATATATTTAATATGCAACAAGTTTTATATATAGGATTTATGAAAATAGGGCATCGGAAAAGGTTCACACTTGGTTCCGAAGATCTTGGTTACAAAGGGTCTTCGGGTTCCGAGAACGGCTTCAGTTGGAATTCCTGTCAATCTTGTCCATCGTGTCAGCATCACCACATCTGAGCATCAGAGCCACAATAGAACATACAACACCATCACCACTTCGCATACTCAACCTTCAGCGTACACTGTATTGAGCCAAAGATCATACACAAAAATGACATCGTGATACCCGCAGGAACAAGAGGCCGGGCATGCAGACATCACCTAGGTGAGAGGGGAAAATAGCTGGGCGTGCGGCTACAACAGGGCGGGGCGGATGCTGAGCATCAGCAGCACGGAGGTGCAGGATGCGAAGGAAACAGGGAAGCATGGCCGGCGTCAACGATCTGCAGAGGGCGCGCAGCCAACGGCACTGCAGCGTCGCTGATGCACGGAGGCCGGCACGCTGCAGGGTACACGGCAGAGAGAGGCAGTGAGGGCACGCGGCAGCGACCCGAGAGGGGCAGAGAGGGGCAGGTCTTGGAGGAGGGCCCCTGGGCGACAGCGCTGGGCTAGGAGGTTGCACCAGGGAGGCGGTGGTGCTCGCAGGGGACCGGAGGACGCGCACCATTCTCTGGCGATCTTGGGGAACCTGCCGCCAATGAAGAGGAGGCCGGCGGGGCTTGCAAGGCGGCAGGACCGCTGGGGAGGCTCATGAGAGCGGCCTGCAGTAGGGCTCGAGCAGGCGGCCAAGCTTGATGGGCGGGAAGGATGACGGCGGCCGCAGCGTGGGGAAGAGGAAGGAAGGAGGGCGGCGAGGAGAGGCGGGACGCTGGCGGGAGCCAAGGCAGCAGGGGAGGATGGATCCCAGGGGCGGCGGCAGGGTGGAAGCAGGAAGAGAGAAGCGCGCCGAGCGGGGGATCGAGGGAGAGGATGGGGTTGCGTCGGGGTGGGGCTCGCGGGGTTGCGTCGCTCCCACGCTGGATGAGTGGGGTCAGGATGGGGCCGGGGTTGTTGTGGCGTGACATGGCAACGTGGGGAGGGTGGTGGTCACGAGAGGGAGCGTGCGGGATTGGGCTGCGCGCGGGTGCGTGTGCGGATAGCGGCGGCTGGGGCTAGCGGCTGCGGGATGGAGGGATGTGGAGCGGGGGAGAGGGGATTTGCCGATTTGGTAGCTAGGGTTTCGGTAGATAGGCATGGTTTCAGGGTTTCTTTTCCTTTGGGTTATAGGCCGGCTGCTGGCTGGACCTTTTGGGTCTGGTCGACGGCTGCCTTCGCCGATTTTATAAAACATTTATTTTTATTTAGTTTTAAATATTGTTTTGCAAAATAGTTTAGACAAATAGAAGGTCTGGGCGGACTGAGGATTTTATGTTTAAAATAGTGGGGGATATTTGTAGAAAACAAAACTAGGGCTTTTAGCAAAATAGTTTTAGGCAATAGATGCATGCTGATATCATGATGATGCACAGAGGTGAATGCACGCGATTTTTTAGTAGTGGTTTTACCCGGGGTGCTACAATGACCAATGTCACCTCTCGTGCACTACAGGAAACACGTCAAGCGTCGACGGCCAGATCCCGTTAGCGTAGCCACTGGCTGTCGTCGACGTATGACCGTCGGCGTACAACCCTGTAGGCGTATCCGGTTTAATTTGGTCATTGGCGTAGAGAATGTGGGGCCCACATCGCACGGTTCAACAGCCGTTTGCCCCGGCGGCAGCTACACAGACGGTATTGTCGTCGACCTAGAGGGTTTGGCTAGAGCTACGCCGACGGCAATGTCGTCGGCCGATCTTTTGTCAATTTATTTTTGAAAACTTTTTTTTAGTTTTTTGTTTTGCATAAGCATTTTGTTTTTAATTATTTGACTCGTTAATATCACAAGCATTTTTTAACTCTTAGTATAATTAACTTCTGGTCAAATTATACTCATGGTCAAACTTTCCGATCGGTCATCCATCCTAGCACTACTCCAGCCCAGCACGCTTAACTTCTCTGTTTCTTCTAGATGAGCTTCCAATCAACAAATTAGACCTTACTGATAATATTACCATACCATTCTTATTAACCCTTGGACGATGGTATCACACACATTTATTTTTAAAATTTCAAACATTTGTTTAAGTAAAAAACAATGAATAAGTAATAATAATCTTGAATTCAAATTAAAAAATATATTTATTTTGCCTTTTTCCATTTAATATTGAATAATTCACAACTACAAATCCGTAAATCGTAATTCGACAAATAATATATCCAAATCGATCATAAAATGAGAGAAATACAAATATGACAGTCCTATCATATATTTAATTATGTATCGTATCTTGTTAACACTAGAAAAACCGAAACTATGTTAGGATTCATGAAACATCCCTTTTTGCACTCGGGAAAAAAGAAAATGGATTTTTGGTGTTACGAAACTTGTAGTGTATCTCTAATAAAATAGAATGTTGTGAGTCTAAAAATGAATTTTGCAAAAAAAACATAAGCATAAAATCAAATCGGACTCACTTCCTACCGATTCGGCGGGAATTTGTCTTTTTCACTAGGGATGGACGGAAAGGTTTGAGATCTCCTGGTTTGGACATTTTTCATCTAAGGTGGTCTAGTATTTTTTTTAAATAGAATGGTAGGATTTTGAATTATCCATTTGGTGGTTGCTTCACAAAACACCCTATTTTTGGCGCCCGGAAAATGGAAAATGACTTTTCCGTGCGACTTCTCCTGCAACATTGTTCGTGATCCCATGATGCATACGCATGCACAATATGGGCATATTATTGAAAACTATGTCATGATTTTAGCCATAATATTGATCATTTGAGCTGAAAGCTCGGAAATCTCAATTGAGATACGTCAATTTGTGAAGGTTTTTTTTAGATACAATCAATATACCAAGTTTAATATTTTTTTATTGTAACTATGTCATATAATATGACATTACACGAAGGTTTTGCATTGTTTTGATCGTTTTTGAAACTGTTTATGCCTGTTTCAAACTATCGTCAAACTTTCTAAAACAGGAGGCATGAAGATTCCTAGCTCGGGGCTGAGCCTCGCTAAACTTGTATTGGATTTATGATGAAATAACATATTGTGAGTCTAAAAATGATTTTTTTCAAAAATCATGAACATCAGATATTGTACACGTAGTTCAAATCGGACCCACTTCCTACCGATTATGTAGGAATTTGTCTTTTTCACCGGGGGTGGACAGAAAGGTTTGAGCTCCCCCTATTGGGACATTATCCATGTAAGGTGGTCTAATATTTTTGTAAAATTGGGTGGTAGCATTTTGAATTATCCATTTGGTGGTTGTTTCACAAAACGCCCTATTTTTGGTGCTTGGAAAATTGAAAATAGCTTTTCCGCACGACGAAAAGGAAAACTTCCTCATGCAACATTATTCGCCATCCCATGATGCACACGCATGCACAATATGTACACATTATCGCAAACTATGCCATGATTTTAGCCATAACATTGGTCATTTGACCTAAAAGCCACGAAACCTCGATCGAGATAGGTCATTTTGTGAAGGTTTTTTGAGACACAATCAATATACCAAGTTTAATATTTTTTCTTGTAGCTATGTCATATAATATGACATCACGCGAAGGTTTTCCATTGTTTTGGTCGTTTTTGAATTTTTTATGTCTGTTTCAAACTATCGTCAAACTTTCTAAAACGGCGGGCATGAATATTCCTATCTCGAGGCTGAGCCTTTCTAAAATTGCATTGGATCTATGATGAACATATTGTGAGTTTAAAAATATTTTTTTCAAAAAATCATGAGCATCAAATAATGTACATGTAGTTCAAATCTGACCCACTTCTACCGATTCGATAGGAATTTGTATTTTCACCAGGGATGGACGAAAAGGCTTGAGCTCCCCCGGTTAGGACATTCTCCATGTAATGTGGTCTAGTATTTTTGTAAAATGGGATGGTACCATTTTGAATTAGTCATTTGGTGATTTCTTCATAAAACGCTCTATTTTTGCGCTCGAAAAATAGAAAATAGTTTTTCCATGCGACGAAAAGGAAAACTTCCTGCTGCAATATTGTTCGCCATCTCATGATTCACACGCATGCACAATATGGGCACATTATCACAAACTATGCCGTAATTCTAGCCATAACATTGGTCATTTGACCTAAAAGCCAGGAAACCTCGATTGATATAGGTCATTTTGTGAAGGTTTTTTTGAGACACGATCAATATACCAAGTTTGATATTTTTCATTGTAACTATGTCATATAATATGACATCACGTGAAGGTTTTGCATTGTTTTGACCGCTTTTGAATTTTTTATGTCCGTTCCAAACTATGGTCAAACTTTCTAAAATGGCGGGCATGAAGATTCCTAGATCGGGGCTGAGCCTAGATAAAATTGCATTGGATCTATGATGAAATAGCATATTATGATCTAAAAATAATTTTTTCAAAAACTCATGAGCATCAGATAATGTACATGTAGTTCAAATCAGCCCACTTCCTACCGATTCGGCAGGAATTTGTCTTTTTCACCAGGGGTGGACAGAAAGATTTGATCTCCCCTGGTTAGGATATTATCCATGTAAGGTGTTCTAGTATTTTTTTTTAATGGGGTGATAGCATTTTAAAACTTTGATTTGGTGGTAGCTTCACAAAACACCCCATTTTGGACACTCGGAAAATAGAAAATATGTTATACGAAATTATTTATATTTTTTTACATTTTTTTAGCAAAAAATATAATATTTTCTGCAAATTTTTATATATTATATGTATTTTTCTAAACTAAAATGATTTAGTTATGATTTTTTTAAGATTAATGTGGCAAAAAGGAAAAACGGCTACGCCAACGACTTTAGTATGAAAACTATGCTGACGGCATTGCCGTCGACATAGACTTGACGTCGTCGCGTCGCCGTCACATGTAATCACCGACGCCGATGGCCCGGTCTACGCTGACGGCTGTCGTCGGCCTATCCATCGTGCGTTCGATAGCAACGCGTTACCCAGCCGTCGAGCCCGTCAACCTACACCGACGGTCTCGATATTTTGCCGTAGAATTAGGCCGTCGGTATTTGTCTTTATTCCTGTAGTGGCGTGTCGGTGTTCTAAAGAAATAAACTCAAAAACACTATGGAAATCCATACAAGAAAGTATCCGAATCAGACAGCCTGACGTGTTCTGAAGACGAGCACCACCAAGATCTACATAACCACTTCCTCAAAAAAAAAAGATCTACATAACCACAAGATCTACATAATCGGAGCACGGTCCTCATCCGTGGACTGAGCGCCGGCGTCGGGCAGGTTGGTGACACTGACGACGTACGAGAGGCGTGCGCACGCGGTGGTAGCCGTTGGACCAGACGATTTCGCCAAAGTCGTAGCGGCCGCGCGACAGCTTCGCCGGCGTGACGGTGACGTAGTAATCCGCCCTGGTGCAGCGCGGGGAGAACACCAGTGTCGGCGGCCACAACGCGATGCGCGCGCCCTGGGGCCTGACGACGGTGGCGTGGTACACTGTGCCCTCCAGAGGCCCACGTTCGTCACCGTCCGCTTCACGGTCGCCGCGGTGGTCAGCTCGGCGAGCATGATGGCCGGGTAGTTGAGGTCGGACGCGCCGGTGGTGCCGCTGCAGCTCGTGTTAAGCGTCGGGGAGGGGAGCACCATCTGCCGCACCTGCGCCTCCGTGTATCCGCGTGTCCGCGTCGTAGACCAGCCCCGGGTTGAGCGCTCATCATCCGGCCTACCAGACTCTTAGCAAGAACCTTAAGCACACTGTATATAAGTCGTTACCTTCGTCAAATCACTGAGCAATATCTAGGGTTAACATCCGCATAGCCCTTGTTAGACCTGCCGCCGACGCCTCCACGCCCTTACGTCAACACGCGTCAGCCACCGAGGCTCTGCTGCACCATTCCACTAGGACCCACTGTCGACGATGCGGTCGAAGTCACACCGCCCCATCTCATCGAATACCACCAACTGGCACTAATCCCACAAGCTAGGTCCAAATCCATACATTGCCCCAAGGGGTAGAACGATGATAGCGCCGCCACGTCCGACATGAAAACCAAGTCTAGGGTTTCCCCAAGAGCGATTTTGGCAGGATCACGAACTTCACCACCGACACCTTCAACAAGGTTACAACTGTCATCGACGGATCCAACCGCCGCTAGAGCTTGGTATTCAGTTGCAGTATCGCATCCACCATGATCCAAGTTGGCTTGTCTGCCTAGCACTTCACCATGAACCGATCCACCGCAATGAACCAGTTGTAGAGAGATTATGGGAGATTGCACAACTGCAATAGGGCCGACTGTCACGTATATATAGACAATTACAGGGTACAATCCTTGTGTTACAAGGAGACCAACTGGACTATAAATATATCTCAACACGCCCCGTAGTCGAAGGGTTAGTACCGACACATAGACTGGATCAAAACTCGTCAAAGGTCGATGTCGGCAAGCCCTTCATCATGATATCCGCAAACTGCTGGAAGGTTGGCACGTGAAGTACTCGAAAGTGACCGAGAGCAACCTGCTCGCGAATGAAGTGGATATCCAGCTCGATGTGCTTGGTACGTCAATGATGAACGGGGTTGGCGGAGAGGTACACAGCCGACACATTGTCACAAAACACAACAGTATCCTTGTCAACATGACAAGATAGCTTGGAGAGAAGCCGACGAAGCCAGGTGCACTCAACGACGCATTGGTCGCGGTGCGATACTCAGCCTCAGCGCTAGAGCGTGAGACAGTGGGATGTCGCTTGGACGACCAGGAGATGAGTGACGGGCCGAGGTAAACACAGTATCCCGAGGTAGAACACCGTGTGTCGGCGCAGCCAGCCCAGTCCACATCAGAGTAAGCCACAATATCCGTGGAGGGCAAGGCCTGTATCGAGAGGCCGGGGTCCATAGTGCCACAGATGTGGGGTAGAACCCACTTGACAGCGGTCCAGTGGGAATCATGAGGTGCATGCATGTAAAGAGACACCTGCTACATAACATACTGCAACTCCGGTCGCGTGAGAATTAAGTACTGCAAGGCACCAACAATGGAGCAATATAGAGACGCGTCAGGAGCCCGTGATCCGTCACTTGTGGAGAGCTTGGCCTTCGTGTCGACAGGGGTGGGCGCGGGGTTGCAGTTAAGCATCCCGGCGCGCTCGAGGAGCTCATGAGCGTACTTCCGCTGATAAAGAAAGAACCCGTCCGCTCGACATACCACCTCAAGGCCGAGGAAGTAATGAGCAGTCCCAAATCCTTCATGGAGAACTTAGCACAAAGACGATCAGCGAGCTTTCGAAGAAGAGCGGTGGTGTTCGCAGTCAAGACGATGTCGTCAACATAGAGAAGCAGGTAGGCAGTGTCGGTGCCTTTTCGGAAGACAACAATGATGCGTCGAAGCACGTTGAGCGGAAGCCAAGCTCATGAAGAAACGCATTGATGCACGGGTACCAAGCAAGTGGTGCTTGCTTTAGACCATACGGGGAGCACGAAAGCAGACACACGTGGTCGGGGCGAGCGGCGTCGACAAAACCAGTGGGCTGTTGATACGTCCAAAACGTATCTACTTTGCCGAACACTTTTGCTATTGTTTCTCCTCTAAACTTATGTGATTTGGATACAACTAACCCTGACTAACGTTGTTTTCAGCAGAATTACCTTGGTGTCTAGTTTTTTTGTATAAAATCAACTATCGGGAAAATCCCAAAAAATATGTCAAAAATCCTATTTCACCAGAAGACTCACGGAGCCAGAATACGAGACGGGGGGAGGCCTGAGGGGCCCACACCCCCTGCCACGTGGGTGGGCCCAGGATGCGCCTGGAGGGGGTGTGGCTGCCCTAGGAACCCCCTCGGCCTCTATCTTCGCCTATAAGATGCCTCTTGACCTAAAAACCGGGGGAAGGCGACGTTTTTCTAGAAAGAGTTCCGTTGCACCGCCACCACCAAAAACCGCGATTTGGAACCAGAAACTCCGTTCTGGCACCCTGTCGGGACGGGGAATTTGGAGAGGATCATCGCCATCGTCATCACAAATGCCTCTCCATCAATCATCCATGTTTCCCTCATCCATGAGTGAGTAATTCCCCGTTGTAGGCTATGGGGATGGTAGGGATTGGTTAAGTTCTATCATGTAATCGAATAAGATTGTTAGGGCATGGTGCCTAGTATCTCTATTAGTGATATTTGACTTTGTTGCAACTTGTTGTGCTTAATGCTTGTCACTAGGGCCTGAGTGCCATGGTCTCAGATCTGAACTTATTATTGATTCATTATGATAGTATTATTTGTGATCTTATCTGCAAGTTGTGTACACATATCATTGTCCGGATCCAAAGGCCCCAAAGTGTGGGACAACCTAAGGGGATGGCTGTGATGTGAGGATCACATGTGTTCACGAAGTGTTAATGCTTTGCTCCGGTGCTCTATTAAAAGAAGAACTTTAATTGCTAGTAGTTCCCTTGAGGCCCCGCTGCAACGGGCTGGCAGGACAAAAGATGTTGTGCAAGTTCTCATTGCGAGCACGCATGACTATATATGGAGCACATGCCTATGATTGTTTAGTACTTGGATGCTTTATCTTATTTATCCGCAATTGCCCTAGATCTTGAAGTTACATGTTTAGACTCGTCCATGCAATGCCCGTTCATCCATCCCTATGCCTACCGCACTCATATCTCACTGTTTGCTACTACTGTTACTATTGCCCTTGTTTTCCTGCTGCTATTACTCTACTATTGTTACTACAAACTATTGCTACTGATAAAATTCTGTGAGCAAGAACTATTTCCAGGTGCAGCTGAATTGACAACTCAGTTGTTAAGGCTTGCAAGTATTCTTTGTCTCTCCTGGTGTCGAATCAATAAATTGGGTAATACTACCCTCGAAGACTGTTGCGATCGCCTATACTTGTGGTTCATCAATACTATTTTCTAGCGCCGTTGCCGGGAGCATAGCTTTATTTGTAAGTTCACTTGGATCTATTATTTTTCACTGCTATTCCTTTCGTCATGGGGAAGTCTCTTGATGGAAAGTTTCCTATTTTACCATCCACTACAAGAAGAGGTGATGTCCTAAACACCTCTGTTGCGCTTGATTCACCGTCTGTTATAACTAAGCTTGTCACACCACCACCATGTACACATGCTACACACACTGCTACTACTGCTGAATCTGAAACTGCTTTTGATACTCATGATGTTACTTCTACTATGATTGATGCAAGTGGTTCATTTGGTCCTTTCCTAGATGCAACTATGGCTAGTCTAGGAAATACTGAAACTCCTGGTGAAGACACTGTTACACATGTTAGCTCTCCTGAGTCTAGGGAGAGATATGATATTAGTGATGGTTACATTGAAATGACTGATAATTTTATTCAAGATTACCAAAACACACATGGTGCTAGTGCTATTAAGAGTCTCATTGAGAGACGTACCATTATTCCTAGACTGTCCTCTGATCCTAAGTTTGCCACTTATCCCATAGATATAAAATATAAAGATTATGATTTCTCTCTTGATTTATCCTATTTAGACATTGTTGAGAAAGAACCTTTTTGTGGGACTGAAAGTGAGAGTGATGTGGCTCATATGAATGAGCTTTCCACTATGAGTGCTTTATTCTCTGATGACTTTAAGATGCGCAAGTACTTTGTTGAAAAAATCTTCCCTTTTTCACTAAAAGGAGAAGATAGAGGTTGGTTTAATAGATTACCTCTTGGATCCATTGATAGCCCTGATTATTTGATTGCTACTTTCTTAAAAAAATATTTTGCTCCCAGTGCTAGACATGCTGCTTTGTAGAAACTTTTTGATTTTAAATAGGAAGAAGAAGAGAAATTGCCTGAGTCATGGACAAGGTTCTGTGCCTTGATTCATGCACATCCTGGATGTCCATTACCTAAAAATAAGCTTCTTGATATTTATTATAATGGACTAACTGATGATTCTAGGACATACCTAGATAGTTTTGCTGATTGAGTTTTTAGGAAAAGAACTCCTACAGATGCTGGAGAATTAATGGCTAAAATAAGAAAAAATTATGATGATTGGACTTCCACTGAGCTAAATATACACGAGCCTATTACTACTGAACCAGTTGTGCATGAACTACAACCTCAGCTTCCTGCTGGAACAAGGGAGAGGAAGGTCTTCATCGATTACCGAACGTGATGGCTGAGCCGAAGCCGTTAACGCCGGAAGGATCGTCTACGCGATCTTGAGATCGGCAAGTGTCGACTACATCACCCATGAGAATCTGCTCGTTAACCGCTTTGGAATCTTCGAGGGTGAGTGCTTCTATCGACTCGTTGCTACAATCTAGTAGATAGATCTTGGCTTGTTTGTGTGCATGCGGTAGAATTTTTTTGTTTTCCATGCTACGAACCCCTAGATACTGACCATTGGTTTTCATATTAGTGGTTTCCTTGCTTGGTCGTACATGGGTGTTTGTGAGTTAATAAAATTGGAAAGGGGAAAAGAGAGGAGGAAATTATTTCTAGCATGCTTGTCACTTATATTGGTTGTGAACTTAAGTAACTACTGACATGATTGCTATTTTCTATTTTATTAGTAAATGCCGATTTTCAACTAGTTATAACAATGTATAAGTCAATGTTTATTCACCACCTTGTTTTTTTTCAACTTTTTTGAACTTGGAAAATTAGGCTTCTACAAATCCACAAGGGAGAAAGCGTGCTCGGTCCAAAACCAGTGTACCGACTACCATAAGAACAACAAGAGCATCGACATCTAAACTTAACCAGACTGACCCCACCTAATGGCAACAACATATCATCTCACCAATCTTCCAAACATAGTAACTCACCTTAGGCCGATACAAAGATGTAACATTCTCAAGACATGATAGACACCTTGCGCCAAATTTATGACACTATTACACTATGTGGCCAAGGTATATGCAGCATCATCTTGTAACACCGTCCGCTTTCTAGTTTCACTTGAAATAATAAGTTCCCACTTTTTCTGCTACCTTGTGATTTAGATGCTCTAGTTTTCTCTAGTTGGTCCAACAAATCCAGAAACCTCAACAAAACTAAATGTAGACCAAATATGGGGCATGGTTTAGATGATTATGCAAAAAGAAACAGAGGGATGGAGTTTTTTTGCCAAGTTCCTCGCACATGCAGCCAACCACAAGATTAGTCTTCATGCTAAATCAAACAATCATTGAAATATGAAAACATGTGTTTAAGCATGCTCCTATGGAGATATTAACCTTTCAGATATTGGTCCATGGTTGAATCAGTTTGCTGCGTAGAGCAATGAATTGAAGAGAAATCACATGTTTGTCTCGGTTGGCTTGATTTGTGGAAATACAAAAATATGAACTCGAGCCCTTCACATGAGGTAGAACTAGGTCGTCAGATTACTTTTTGACACTAAGGATTTGATATGTCGTTGGCTGCTTTGCTTTTTGACACTGAGGATTTGATATGTTGTTGGCTGCTTGCTTTGCTTTTGGTTTTCTCTTGTACCCATTGTTGTTGTTGTCTTGGCTACTTAATGACTTATTCTTGTTGCCAACTATATATTTTGCACATGTTTCGACTCTTATCTATGCTTTTATATGCTTGTGTACATTTAATCGAACCTATCATCTTTCTCTAACTTGAGCAATGGAACTTTCTTCTACAATCGACATGGAAAATGAAAGCAGAACGAGAATATATGCGGTCGATTACGATACACATATTGTGGCTGAAGTTCTAAAGGAGCATGGGGTACTGTCAAAATCTAGGAGGTATAGGACATCGATTTTGCGAGCATCCAAAGTAAGAAGAAAGAGTTGAACAACAGAAGAGATAAGCTATACTTGAAGAGATGTACCAACAATAGTCAAACAAGAGAGTTGAAGCTCAAGAGGATGTACTTGAAGAGATTCAAAGAAAGCAACAAGAGGAATGGAAGCACTAAAGAAGATCGAGGAAGAAAAGATGAAAGTATATGAAAAGAAGGAAAGAGGGGTTGCTTATGTCAATTTTGTGTTGCAACTTATTTATGAAGAGTATATGAAAAGAAGGGACGAGGTGCAATGAAAAGAAGGGATTGTACCTGAAGAGTTTTCTCATGTTTAGTTTATGTCAATTTTGTGTTGCAACTTATTTAGTTATTATGTACAATGATATTTGGTCATGTGTTTGATCAATATGATGGAAACTGAATATATTTGGTCACATGTATTGAAATTTAATTTTAATTCACAATATAGTGTATATTAAAAATAGAAATTTTTATCCACATTAATTAAAATTAAAATGAGCAAATGAATTGATATTAATGGCTAAAATAATTCTAGAAAATATACCTTGCAAAATTGGTAAGTAATTATTATTTATTAAAAAAGTAACTAGGAAAACTATACTAGAAACAAATATATATTTTTGAAAAAAATTGTAAAATAAAAATGTAAAATAAAAAAAGGATTTTCTCAATTAATGAAATGACATCATGTATGATGTCATCCACATCCGTGATGTTAATCCATGACATTTTCTAGCCATGAGGTGGTCTTTAGAGGTGTGACATCACAAATGACATCATCCATATTGAGTGACGTTCTTATGCGCGTCGCGTCACGAGAAGGAATCTATGACGGGGATTCCGTAGCGATGCCGTGGACGGAAAAAATGTCATAGAGGGATTTTTCGTGACATTATTTGTTATTACATGACGTTTTGAGCTTGTCATAGTATATCAGATCTCTTGTATATAAGATTGTTTTGATAACAAGACTTGATCGACCTTGTTAATAAAGGGATTTTATGAAAAAAAAATAATCTTTTCACAGTGGTTATACGTGCTCACTTTTATTTTTCTCCTTTCTTTCTCTCTTGTTAGTTTTAGTTTTGCTAGTTGTTTGCTTGTTAGAGTGTCTTAGAACTTCTGTAGTTTTGGTTTTGGTTTGCTTTTGCTTTTTTAAAAAAAAATCTGCAAGAAAATCAATTTTGATACCGTGAAAGTTGGCAAAAAATAAAGTTTTCCGAAAAATTCCCGAAAATTCATATTAAAATTTTCCTCGAAAAAAGGGGCAGAGGGACACCTAGAGTGGCCCAGGGGGACCCACTAGGCTAGCACACCCCGGTGGCGCTGGCCGGCTGCATAGCTGGGACCCACACAGGGCCTCCAAGTTTCCTCCTCCCACCACGTCTTTCTCTCCCTAAAAACACCAGAAAACTTTCTCAAACTCGAGTTCCTGCTGTTCTTGCTCCCGATTTTCGATCTCCTTGCTCAGCCCATCTTTGCTGCTGATTTTTGGAGGTATTGCTCCTTGGTATGTGCATCATCCGCTTGTCCAATTAGATTTGTGATTGGTAGATTATATCTTGAGTATTTTGCTGCTATACATGTCAGGTTGTGTGAGCTTGCATGCTTTTTCTATGCTTAGAGATTTCATTTTGATGCATGTTTAGCCCTCTAGCAAGTTCCTATAGTAGTTCCTCATCATTTATCAACTTGGAAATTACTTGGTTTGATGTTTGTCTAAAAATTTCAGAAAAAATGGTCATGGACAACCACACCTTTGGAGAAGTGTTTGAGAGTGATGCACCTAGGAGGAAAAGGCCTTTCTAGATCATCCTCCAGAGCTAGGCCATCATATATACAATGGAGATCTCATTACGCCGCGATTTGGTGACGAGGGAGATGAGGGGGATGCGCACCCTTGTACCTTTCCTTGTCCAACTTTCTTGCGGGCTGCACGGATTCTCAATGATTTTCTAACTTTGGTTCAGAAGGTTGGACTAACGAGTTATATGCAGGATGAGAGCGTGCAGTATGCTACGCTCACTAAAACCTTTGTGGAGAGTTTCTCTTTTTCTAACAGTCTGTTCAAACCAGATGTGTCTTTCAAAATCTATAACAGGCCTTTCTCCATGACATTGAAGTAATTTTGTGAGATCTTGGGTATTGGCACGGTGGGGAGTGAAGAAGATTCCAGCTCAACCCACTGATTTGTTGGAGCTCTACCGCGGGATAACTAATGATGATGACCATAGAGCCCAGCGGGGAAAGATAAGAAATATTCAACTCTCAGCTATCAGGTATTTTGCTTATTATCTTGCCACTAGTGTTCTTGGTAGGGAGAACACTAGCAATATTTCCAACTATAATTTGGCCTTCCTACCTGCTGCGCTCAACAATGAAACTAGGTACAATCTTGGTTCCCTTATTGCTTGTCGCTTAGCTGCTAAGGGACCCATTTATGGGGGTATTATTGTTGCACGTGTTGTTGCTGCCCTAGACCTTTCTGTTGATCCAAATGATACAATTTTGGATCCTTAGAGGCTTAATTTAGCTGCCACGAAGGCGCATCACTTTGTCACTGCTGGCTCTACCCTTGAGAGTCTGGTTTATAGAATGTTGTTTACTGACGGGGAAGAGAGAGAGATTCCTCTGCCTCAAAGCACTTTATTCAGTATTTCCCAGGGACCTTTGTCATGCTCAAAGGAGGATATGGACGAGAAGCTGGGCATTCTTGGATTCCATGGACACTATCAGGGGGACGCGCCCTCATACGACCCCTCTGTGCACTACACAGGGGAGTCCTCGAGCTCATACCAGGAACGAAGGGGCCTCCTCGTCGTACTACGGAGGTGCACCTTCTTGGTCACCATGGAGTTGAGCCCCACTTAGGACAAAAGCCTAAGCTTGAGGGAGGTATACCGACATCACACTCATCTATATATCATGTTTTCTCGGTTCTTTGTAAATCCATGTTTCGCTTTCTTTTTGGTTTTTGTTTCTACTTTCCCAAAACACAAAAATACCAAAAATATTTTTGTTGTTTCTCTTGGTTTGTTTATTTGCCTTTTAGCCTTGGTTTGCTTTAAATAAAATCCAAAAAGATTTTGCTTTGTTTTCTTTTGCTTTATTTGCTTTTGCTTTGCTTGTTTTCGCTTTGTTTGCTTGCTTTAAAAAATCGAAAACACCAAAAATATTTGTTGTTCCTCTTTGGTTTTGTGAAGTTCTTTGCAGGGTTCAGCAGTCATCAGTGGAGTTTGGTTTCATATTATTATTTAAGTCACACAAGTGAAGGGCAGTAATGAAGATTAAGACAACTTGAGGCATGGTAAGAGGCTGGTAACGAACTCTATTTATTTTCATTTTTGTACATATACTCATCATTGTGAGCATGCTTAGTCTTCTCATATAAGGTGTATGTTATTTATGGATGCTTAATAGTTCTTGCTCTCTTATGATTAGCTCCAGCTTGATAATAGTTTTTAGTGTGTCATATGAATGTTTGCTTGCATTGTTCTATTTATAACTTGGTATGATATTATGGTATCCTCCTCTGAATGCTTCATGTGAATCGACTTGGCACATGCTCACGCATGCATATGACTAAACAATAGTCAGCAAGCCTCGATGATTTATTTTGCCTCGGAGTTCTTGTATCACTTTCATGTCATAATTAGTCTTGTTTTGTTGCAAGTATGATTATAACAGTTATTGCTCTCTCGTTTGTCACTCCCTCTCTTTTGCTAGCCTTCACTTGCACTGAGTATGATCTCTACTTGTGCATCCAACTCCTCAAAACCAATCTGTCAAAAGTGTCCAACATACCTACCTACTAGCATCATTTGTTGTTCAGTGCATATTCATTATGCCTTGTTTTCTTCCAAATAAAATATTTGACTATTTTGAGAAAGTTAGTTAGTAAAGCTCTCACGAACTTGATGGCACACTTTATTTCTTGCACTTAATAAACCCGAACCATTGTGACTGTCCATGAAAGTTATATGCTTGTAAATTATAGGCTAGGAGTTAACAGAACCGTGCTGTCACGGGGAATGCTTTCAACACTTATGGATATGGCGAGGTTGGAGGTCGGCACGGTGAGCACCGTGAGGTTGGAGGCGGTGTTGTTGAGATCTTCGTTGAGCCCTTCCGACGACATAGAAAGGAGGGTCTTGTCATCGATCGGAAACTCTAGGTCGCGTAGCTCGTCGGAGAGGGACTTAAGGCGGCGGCAGTATTCGTCGAGGGAGAGATTGTTCTGGTGGGTGCCGAAAAACTTCTACTGGAGGAAGGTGACTCGCTAGATCTTGTTTTGGTGAAGAGGCCGGTGATCTTGGTCCAGACCTGGCACGTGGTGTCGCCATCGGCAACGACGGTGCGGAATATCTCGTTGGAGATGGTCTGGAAAAAACAGCGGACGATGGTGGCGTCGATCGTCAACCAGTCAAGGTCGTGGGACATGGCGAGGAGGTCGATGGTGTCGTCGACCTGGTCGAGGAGATCATACTCGCGGAAGAGGAGGCCAAAGTACGTCTTCCAGGGGAAGAAGTTAGCAGTGGTGTTGGAGAGCTTCACCAGCACGCGCTCGAGGATGGGGCATCGCGGATGACGGTGATGGAGGGGCCGGCGAAGGGGTTGCTGCTCCCGAAGCGGGAGGAGTTGAAGGGGTTGCTGGAGCCGGAAGAGGAGAAGTCGGCCATGGTGGTGAAGGGGTGGAAGCGGTGGAGCTGGCAGCGCCAAGGAGGAGACGGCGACTAGGGTTGTGCGGCGACGGCGAGGGGAGGATGCGGCGACGGCTAGGGTTAGATGGTTGGTTAGGCTGATACCATATAAAGAGGTTATGGGAGATTGCACAACTTTAATAGGACCGACTGTCACGTATATATATATAGGTAATTACATGGTATAATCCTAGTATAAGAAGACTAACTGAATTACAAATATATCTCAATACCAGTCCTAGGCCACCAAAGGATTCGGACATTTCATCGCGTCATGCTGCCGCAAAGAGAAGCTCACCGCAGGGCTGGTGGATAGTCGGGAAGGGGTTGTTGACGTGGGGGGGTTGTTGACGCGGGGGGAGGGGGAGGGGGGCTGCCACGATGCCCACAAACCCCGAGCGAGCAAGAATGGCCGCCGCGGATCGCGGCAGCCCACGGTCAGCACCCCCACAGATCCAGATCGAGCGTGATCCTCCTCCATTCGACGGGATCACCATGGAGAAATGGTACGGTAGAGACTGAGGCCTATGGGCCTATGGCGACACAGGGGCCAGTTGTTCTTTGACCAGCTAGCTACATGTACAACACAGAAGCATGCCAAGAGCAAGATGACAAACTGACTTGCCCTTAGATGACGGTAAGCTCAGGCCGTATAGTACAACTTGGTGTACTCACGTCTAAAATGACTTGGCGATGAGAGACTTCGGATCTAGTGCCATCACACGCATTCACGCTGAGATCCAAGCTTGAAGTCAACTTGTACGTGGGTAATGGAAAATACTGCACTAACTTGTAACATGTACCGTACGAAGGTGGAGAACGCCCGGGATGGAGAGCTCGCTTGGATGGAGGCATCGAGTTAGGCAGCAGCTAGGCAGCTTGCGTACGTTGTAGCCACCCAGCCGGAGGATAAATTTGTTCGATCCCCCGGTGGTAGAGTAGGGTTTTTCTTTTTTCCTCTTACATAGATGGATTTAATTTCCGGCCTCTACTAAGATCTACTCCATGATAAAAGTCAACAGCTCCTCGAGTAAACTTTTTGAGAGATGCGTGGATGCCATAGATCTCGACTCATAACGTGCAACTTGCATAGATATACAAATACATTGCTCATAGTTTTTAGTAATATACTAATGCTATTTTATATTGCACAGAGTAGTACCAATCTAGCTTTGCCCTTCTTTGTGCCTATAAATAGCATCGTATGTGCATCGGCTAAGTTCATCCTGTGTCTTCTCTGCACTCTCTTATTAGCTTGCTTTCTGCCACAACAATGGCTTCAGGTTCAGCCACCCTCGCTCTGGAGGTTTCTATCATCGCTTTAGTCCTCGCCGTGCTCGTCGCGCCTTCCACTGGGCGCTGCCGATCGGCACCACCCCCGCCTCCTCCGCCACTGCCCTCACCACCGCCGCCAGCGTCCACCCCACCCCCGCCTCCTCCGCCGGTACTGCCCTCTCCACCGCCGCCTCCGCCGCCAGCGTCCACCCCACCCCCGCCTCTGCCGCCAGTGCTACCGGCACCGGCACCGGCACCGGGTCCATCGCTGGTGGTCACATGCGACGTTTGTTTTTTAGAGTGCTACGTGCCGTGCGCACAAACCATTCCACAGACATGCAGACAAAGCTGCGACAGAACTCGATGAGAGGAGTGCATTGCCATGACCCAGGGCAACGGCCGGGACCCCTCGTATAACTGCCCTAGTCCCATATGCACTGACCGATACTGCAGAATGTGCAAGGAAGAAGCTCCCTATGTGTGCATGAGCAACTGCTCCGCGAGCTGCAAGGCGGCCAACTGCACTCCCAAGGCGCAACCATGAAGTGTACAATTAGTGTCAGCTTGTGCATGTACTCCTATCTTATCTATGTATGCGTTTAATGAGATTTACTTTGCGGCAGGCACCTAATAATACGTTGGAAGTCCTTGGGAATATCTTGATAGCTAGCGCCATACTTTCATTTACGTGCATTATCCTCCTTTTACAACACAAAATTCTATATGGATTTGCTATTTCTAAGTTATACGTTATTTGGAAATGTGGAACTACTCAATTTTCATTCGGTAGAAAATGGATGTTCAAGCTGCATCGACGTACTAGTCTCGGTCAACTTGGAACTAGACATTCTTATTTTCAACACACTTTTATTACCATTTATAAGACATGAAATCCTCATATTTACAATATGTATTTTTTTTTGCGTTGACTTAAAGTGTACGATAAGATAATCCATAAACATAATTTAGCACCAAAAGGCTAAGCTAGAACTCTTGCTCGTTCCAAACAAATTCTTCCACCGTAGACAAGATAGCACACTTTTTCGTGTGTGTGAAATTCCACCGATCTATTAATAATCATGAACGGTACCAGCATCGTCGACCCATGGTCGGAGGTAACTATAGTTTACTCACATTCCCTTGTTGTTCTCCCATTCCCATCGTTGGATGCTAGATCTTTTTGCAACACTTAATCCTCTTGTGTTTCGATGAATTCACATGTTTATATTTCAATCCTATTTTATTTGTGCTCCGAGTTGTAGTTAAGGGGATTCTCTAGATAATACTAGCGTCGATCTGTAGTTGGGATCAGTATTTGATTTTGTTTGAGATTTAAGGATTGGCAAATTTAATTCACTTGGTTAATTTATGCAAATAATTATGGGGTCTCAATCATATCCTTATAGCACGATACTATTTTTCCCAACAGGTGGATAGCAGCGACGTCTGCACTGGTACGTCCAATTTGCATCACCATTCTATATCATAATTTGCCTCTATTCATTGATGTATTTCATATTAAGAGGTGCTACTTATGTCTTTTCATCTGATTTTGCATGTTGGATGATTCTTGAAGGATGAACTGCCGGAGTCAGGATTCTGATGAAAAAGAAGGTGTTTTGATGCAATTTCGTGAAAATCAGAAAAAATCAGAAAAAACTACAGAAAATTATATTTTCCCAGAAGACGAAGGATGTCAGAAGGGGAGGCGGATTTGGGCCACAGGGGGCCCACACCCCCACCCCCCAGGCGCGGGCCACCCTGGCCCACCTCTGGCTCCACCCTCTCGCCTATATCTTCTCCTCTAAACCCTAAAGTCGGGAGAGCGACCATAGAAAGATTCCGTCTCCTCTGCAGGGTGGAAAACACCAAGAGAGAAAGAGCTCTCCGGCAAACAGATTTCTGCTGGGGAAATTTCTTCTTGGAGAGGGGAGATCGTTGCCATCAACACCATCATCAAGCTAGACTTCATCAGGATCATCATCATCATCCACACCATCATCTCCACCAGCACCATCATCACCACTCCATCCCGCTGTAACAATTGTGTTGAATCTTGCATAGTTCTTAGGGGAAACTTTCCTGGTGTTGATTACTATTGTAGTTGATGCTTGTGAGTGGAACCATTGAATTATTGTTTATGTTCAGATTGTTATCCATCACCATATCATCTCTGATCTTGATCCATATGATGTCTCATGAGTAGTTCGTTTAGTTCTTGAGGACATGGGAGAAGTCATGTTGTTAGTAGTGGAATTGTGTTGAGGTATTATTCAATGGTTTAATATTTAAGTTGTGGTGCTATTCTTCTAGTGGTGTCATGTGAACGTCAACTACATGATACTTCACCATTTATGGGCCTAGGGGAATGCATTGTGTATTTGGCTACTAATTATGGGGTTGCCGGAGTGACAGAAACCTGGACCCCGTTAGGAAACCATTGCACAAGGGGGTGTAGGATCTCAGAGTTTAAGACTTTGGTGAGGTTTTTATCTTACTTGCTTTCTTGTAGTTGTGGATGTTTGCTAGGGGTTTAACCACAAGTATGTATTAGTCAAAGTAAGGTCTATACATTAGCACAGGTTCACCCACATAACACTTATAAAACCAAAGAAGATTAACTAGCTATATGAAACGAAAGCACTTGACAGTATTCCCATGTGTCTCGAGAACGTTTGTTCCTCATTAGTAATTTCATCGGCTTGTCCTTTCCTAAGAAAGGATTGGGCCACTTGCTGCAATTATTTGTTGTCTTTATTTACTTGCACTTTATTTCCTTGCTTTATCAGAAAACCCCTAAAAATCCGTTTTCTAAATATTTACAGATATTTTCTGCTCCATACCACTAGTCAACACCTTCTGCTCCTCGTTGGGATCGACACTCCTATTTATCGAAAGTACTACGATACACCCCCTATACTTGTGGGTCATCAAGACTATTTTTTGGCGCCGTTGCCGGGGAGTGAAGCGCTATTGAAGAGTGGAACTGGTAAAGGAAGCTTCTACTATGAGTATTGCATTTTATTTATGTTTGTTACTTTGTTTCCAATATGGATAACCCACTTGGTTTCCTATTTGGGAAAACTACTACCATTGTTAGGGTAGTAGATGAACCACCACCTATTGAGATAGATCCTTTTAAGATACCTACAAGTATTGGGAGGAAATAGTACCTCTCTTTTATTCTAAATTTTATCCTTCCAGTGAGATTCATAAGGATAGAAATTTAATATATAAATTTTGGCCTCGTGATAGAGAAAGTACAGCTCAAGCTTGGGGGAGATTGAAGTTACTAATGCTTAAATGTCCTATTCATGAACTCCCCAACAATATTATTAATAACTTTTATGCAAGGCTTTCTCTTCATGATAAAGATTTATTAGATGCTTCTTGTCCTGGATCATTCACACGTATGAAGGAAGAAGCTAAATGGGATCTCCTAGACCGTATTCAAGAGAACACTGAAGCATGGGAGAATGACAAAGGAAGAAAGTCAAGTATAAATTATGATAATGAATGCATTAAATCTTTTATGGGAACTGAGGACTTCCGTGATATTAGTACTGAGTATGGTCTTGATTATCAAAGTATTGCCAACTGTTTTAAGGCCTTTGCCTCTTATATAGAAATTCCTAAAAAATAAGTGGAATAAGTACCATGCACCTTATAAAGATGTTATTAATCATGTTCCTGCTAGAAATACTGAAGTTTATACTATTGATCATATTTTGCCCGAACCTTATGTTGAGAAAACACCTTTTCTAGCTAAGTTAAAGGAGTATTTTGTGATAATTAGTGCGGTTAACAAAGGTACATAGAAAATTGTAGAACCTGATGAACAAATAAATGTTAAACCTGTGGTAGCTATTATGAAAGATCTTGTCACTAAAAGTATAGAGGATGAACACATTGTCTTCTGTGAAGACGCTTCTAATATTGTCTCTCGTCCTAGTAAAGCTAGGAAAACTAGTGTCCCTGTGATTTCTGTGAGAATTGGTGATTATTGTTACAATGGTTTATGTGATATTGATGCTAGTTCTAGTGTTATTCCTTATGAGATTTACAGGGAAATTATGCATGAAATTGGTCCTTGTGAGCTTGAGGACATTGATGTGGTTATTCACCTTGCTAATAAGGAAACCATTTGCCCTATTGGTATTGATGTGGAAGTCCTTTGTGGTAAGATTAAGTATCCTGATGATTTTCTAGTGCTTTGTTCAGCAGCTAGTAAAACTTGTCCTATCATTTTTGGTAGACCTTTCTTGAACACTTGTGGAGCTATTATAGATTGTAAAAAGGAGAAAGTTTTAACTAAGTTTGATGGAGATTCTTATGAGTTTAACTTCTCCAAATTTTCTAAAGCTCCTTATGACAATAATATGCCTAATGAAGATTTCAGGGTTGAACAACTTGCTTCTATTGATCCAGTTTATGACCTTGGATCTCTTTTTGATGATTGTAAGTATGCTCATTCTGATGATAGAGTTGTTTCTTGTGACAGTTATACTGTCAACTTTATTCAAAGTTCTACTAGAAGTTATTATGAGAGAGGGAAACATGGTTTTATGCATCTCAATAATATAAAGTTTCCCCATTTTATGTTGAAAGCTTTGAAGTTGCATTTGTTTTGTCTTCTTATGCTAGTGTCCTTTTGTTTCAATAATTTGTTTTCTCATGAGACTCCCTTGCATAGGAAGTGGGTTAGACTTAAATGTGTTGGATATTTGCTTCTTGATGCTCTTTTTCACTTCAAATCCATTTCTCCTATGTGAGCATCTTTGAAAATATCAACCCCATCTTAAAGGCTATAAAGAAAGAGCTGTTGGGAGACAACACATTTTAGTTTGATTTTGGTTTTTGTTTTGTTGATTCTTGGAAGTTATTACTTGTAATAACCTATCCTTATCCTTTTTGTTTTGGTTTTTGAGTCAAGATCAACCACTTTTGAGAAGTAGAGGAGTTGTGAAAAGTTATTGTCCTGGGACAGTTTTTTTGTGCTGCATTGTAAAAATTTGTGAAGGAGCTCACTTCTTCGGATGGATCTGTAATTTTCTATGCTTGTTCTACAAGTTTTCATTCAACTTTCATTAGTTTTGCACTTTTTGATTTGAGCGACGGAAAATTTTCGAAAAAATCAATCTTTACCTGCTGGTCTGTTTTGATAGATTTTTGCCATCATTTGCATTTGCCTCTTATATTGATTCCCTTTCAGATTATTTTTGGGATTTTGGAAAGGTATTACTACAGTAGCTTTTGTTTTGATGGATTTCAGTTGAATTTTGAACCTAAAGGTTTATTGTTTTTACATACACTAATGTTGCCAATGAAGTTTGTGTGAGGCTTTGCATGAAAGGAATATTCAGGTGTTGGAGAGAAGGAATCTGTAGAGTTCGTCCTTGAGTAGGTAAAAGGGCTGCAAACAAAAGGTTTATGAAAAACCTTTTTCTTTATATTTTTGATGTTTTTATTATATATGGAAGATTACGAGACGAAACAAACAGATGAGGAAATGGAGCCTAGGTGGGCCACACCCACCAATGGCGCAGGCCCCAGCTGGCCGCGCCACCAGGGGTGTGAGCCCCCTAGAGTCCGTCTCTACCTCGTTTTTGCACAGTACCTTCCTTATGTCATATAGCTTCATAATATATAACCCCCCGGATCCCCCGAGGTTCGTATGTCGTGTTCTCATCGTGTTTTCGTTTCGATCTGTTTCTGTCAGGAAATCTTCTCAAACTTAGAGGCACCATGGTCTCCGCCAACGACATGGGCAAGAAGCCCGTGGAAGATGATCCTCAAAACCCCAAGGAGGAGGAGATCTTGGTTGGGGATGAAGAAGACGTGAAGGAGGACGAGCATCCGGACACACTGCTCTTGTTACGCATTGGAGTTATGGCAAACCCTACCAAGCTTAGGAGGACAACGCGGATGTCTACAGGAGGGAAAAACTCCGTGTCATATCCTTGCTCCATGGTCACTTCCTCCACGCACCAATAAATCCTTCCATACTCTTATACATGAGCAACAATACCAAAAGGATCCCAAAGGGAGGTTGCCCTCTGTTTGGGATCTGCCTCGTTCTAGCCATGCAGGGAAGGAACACTCTAAGAAGGAAGAGTGGGAAAGAATAACAAGGACTGGGATTCTCGGTCTGACATGATCATGAACCGCATTGAGCATAATTCGGAGTTGATTCATACTCTAACCTTCGAGATTGAGGATTTTAGGGAACTGATTGAAAAACTTATCGAGAGAACACCATCACCATCGAAGGAGTAATTCGTCATCAGGTTTGGCATCCCCTTGGCTTGTTCCAAGCTTGGGGGAGTGCCGCGGTATCACATCATTATATTTTATCTTTTTAACTTTTTAGTAGATTCATATCTTGGGTACAGAAGTTATCTTATAGGTTGGTTTGCATTGTGGAAGTATCTCTCCTTTAGTTGGTTATCTATGTATCCCTTGGTGTGAGTGGCTTGATGGAATATTAATGAGAAGCTTCATATTTTACTTTTTGCACTTCTTATTTTAGATTGCAATCTCTATTATATGATTGATCTTGTTGATCGGTATTGGTATCACTTTGGGAGCATCAAGTAGATCTAAATTGGTTTTGGCAAACCAAGCTCTGGTCAGTAGCAACACTTTTTGAGGTTTGAAAGGAAAGAAAAAGCACTTACAGGTATTTTATATCATTTTCTTTCTTGATGGGCTCATAAGTTTGGTATTCTTTATTTAAGATCTTTTGTGTCTTCAAGGAAGATTGCATGTTTAGCTTTATCACTTGTATGTTTGCTTGTTTCCTTCAAATATTTTGCTTGCTACCCAGCCTTGCTAGCCAAAAACCTGTGCTGAGAGGGAATACTTCTTATGCATCCAATCCTTTAAACCAAAACCTGTGCCATTTGTGTCCACCATATCTACCTATTAGCATTATTGCTATTCCAAGTAAATTCTCAAGCTTCATCTAACTTTCGAATTAAAATTTGTTTTGTTATGTGAAAACTAGTTAGTAAATATCTCATGAACTTGATGGCACACCTTATTTTCTTACCTCTAATAAACTTGAACCATTGTGTCATCAAAGTTGTATATGCTTGCATCTATAAGTTGGGATTAGCAGAACCGTGTTGTCATGGGGAACGCTTTCAACACCTGTAAATATCTACCCAGTTGATATCATGCTCTTTTGTTTGCGGATGTCGTCGATGTGAAATAAAAGGGGAGCTTGTAAGTCCATGGAGTTATGCATGTGTGTTAGAGAAACGCCTGGGCCGCTAGCCTAAGCCATGACTAATCATGGTGGAAACATGCAGCATCACCATAATGAGAAATCTATGAAGCTTTCTTCTTATAAAAAAGAGAGAGAGAGAGAGACATATTGAAAAGAGGAAAGAGAGAAAAAAAGCACCATTTTCCCATGGTAAATAAGAGATTGCTGAGATGCTCATTGTCTGCTTGCCTTGTCATTTTGATTATGGGATAGCTCATGTATCATGTGCAAGGGGTACCCCATTGGCGGTTCTCTGTGATACGCATGTACTTACTATGACAAGAACTTACCGGTAACTAAAGTTGAGTAGCATGAGGAGCGTCCCTCGTACTCAAGGGACATGAGATTGCCAACTTATATTTCAGCAAGCATATACTCCATCTTTGTTCACTTTAACCTTAATCACCTCAAGCTTCTTATGATAGGGGCAATGAGAGCTCAAAGCTAGTAAGTATCATAATATTTTGAAAGCTCTTTATGAACTTGAAATCCCTGCTTTCCTCTATGAAGGGCCTTTCTTCTACTTCTAAGTTGAGTCAGTAAACCTATTCCTCTCTATCTCCAGCAAGCATTTGAGTTGTTGTGTTTCAAGCATTCATATGATGATTTATTCAATCATGTTATTTATCTTCCTTGTTTGCACAAGACTCTTATCTAAATGAGTATTACTTTGAAATCCATCTTTATGAAAAGCCTTTCATGTTTGAGCAAAGAGTACTAAACTTCTTTACAAAAGCTTTACTTGAAAACTGTTTACCAATTGTTCTCTGACCAAGAACAAAGTTTGCCAATCCCAATTATGATTTATCTTTATGCATCTTTATTGCGACTCCCATACTTGTTGCAAGCTAAGTTAGATAATGGTGAGTTGATTTCTTCTATGAGTTGTGTATTGGTAAGTGTGATGATTCTTGTCTGTATTCTTTTTATCGACACTTCACTCCATAAACCTGACATGTTTACTGAGCTCAGTTTTCGCTTGGGACAAGCGAGGTCTAAGCTTGGGGGGAGTTGATACGTCCAATTTGCATCACCATTCTATATCATAATTTGCCTCTATTCATTGATATATTTCATATTAAGAGGTGATACTTATGTCTTTTCATCTGATTTTGCATGTTGGATGATTCTTGGAGGATGAACTGCCAGATTCAAGATTCTGATGGAAAAAAGCGGTGTTTTTATGCAATTTTACGAAGATCAGAAAAATACCATAAAAACTAAAGAAAATTATATCTTCCTAGAAGATAAAGGATGCCAGAAGGGGAGGCGGAGTTCGGCCATAGGGGGCCCACCCCCCCTCCACCCGGCGCGGGCCACCCTAGGCTGCGCCTACAGGGGTGTGGCTACCCTGGCCCACCTATGGCTCAGCCCTCTCACCTATATATTCTCCTCAAAACCCTAAAGTCAGGTAGAGCGACCACAGAAAGATTTCGCTGCCTCTGCGGGGCGGAAAACACCGAGAGAGAAAGAGCTCTCCGGCAGACATATTTCTGCCGGGGAAATTCCGTCCCGGAGAGGGGATATCATCGCCATTAACACCATCATCAAGATAGACTTCATCGGGATCATCATCATCATCCACACCATCATCTCCACCAGCACCATCATCACCACTCCATCCCGATGTAACAATTGTGTTGAATCTTGCATATTTCTTAAGGGAAACTTTCCCGGTGTTGATTACTATTGTAGTTGATGCTTGTGAGTGGAACCATTGAATTATGTTTATGTTCAGATTTTTATCCATCACCATATCATCTTTGATCTTGATCCATATGATGTCTCATGAGTACTTCGTTTAGTTCTTGAGGACATGGGAGAAGTCATGTTGTTAGTAGTGGAATTGTGTTGAGGTATTATTCAATGGTTTAATATTTAAGTTGTGGTGCTATTCTTCTAGTGGTGTCATGTGAACATCGACTACATGATACTTCACCATGTATGGGCCTAGGGGAATGCATTGTGTATTTGGCTACTAATTATGGGGTTGTCGGAGTGACAGAAACCTGAACCTCGTTAGGAAACCATTGCACAAGGGGGTGTAGGATCTCAGAGTTTAAGACTTTGGTGAGGTTTTTATCTTACTTGCTTTCTTGTAGTTGTGGATGTTTGCTAGGGGTTTAACCACAAGTATGTATTAGTCAAAGTAAGGTTTGTACATTAGCACAGGTTCACCCACATAACACTTATAAAACCAAAGAAGATTAACTAGCTATATGAAACGAAAGCACTTGACAGTATTCCCATGTGTCCTCGAGAACGTTTGGTCCTCATTAGTATTTACACTGGCTTGTCCTTTGCTAAGAAAGCATTGGGCCACTTGCTGCAATTATTTGTTGTCCTTATATACTTGCACTTTATTTCCTTGCTTTATGAGAAACACCTAAAAATCCGTTTGCTAAGTATTTATAGAGATTTCCTGCTACATACCACTAGTCAACACCTTCTGCTCCTCGTTGGGATTGACACTCCTATTTATCAAAAGTACTACGATACACCCCTTATACTTGTGGGTCATCATGCACTTATGACGAGTCAAGGCACACCAAGGCTTGTCAGTTGCTAAGGAAACTGAAATCCGGCCAGTACAACGCCTACTTTGCTGGCGACGTCTAAAGTTGTCCCTTCTGCAAAAGGAGACTCAGCGCCACTGACTTCAAATGCCTCGTGGCGCATGCCGAGACGTGAGCTCCTGCAACCCCAACATCGGCCAGACTTTGAATGTCCACGTCTTCTTTGCTATCAGAAGGCGCTCGGATTCACCTCCGCAACCTCTAGAAGGTGGCCATCGAAGAGGGTTGCATGTCCTCGATCAAGCCCAAGGTGCCCAAGATCAAGGGACATGGTAGCAAGAAGTGGAGGAAGTGCAGAGGGAGGAGGCGGGGGGCAGGAGGTGGTGCTAAACTGGTGTGTTGCTTCTGTAAGGAGCTTCTTTTGTTTTGTCTATGTTGAACTTGTGTGTTGCGGATACTGATAAGCCAATTTATCGAACCCCATTATACCGTACTATATTTATTAATATATCGTATATTAGCTATTGTAAGCAGATTATCTACATTTGTTTTGTTTTATGAATGTATTTATGCTGCTGTTGTGATTTGCTACCAGATTGGACAAAAATGAGGGTCAAAAGAAATAGTAAATGAAGAGAGAAGCTACTCTAGATTTTCTACCAATTTGGACAAAAAAACATAACTATTAGCGAGAGAGATGAAAAGGACGTCTTAAAAAGACCAATTAACAATCGAAAAAAAAGAAAAATACTAATTTAGCAAGAGGTGCACACGTAACTACCAAATGTGCCCCTATATGGTCCCACACTATGTTCCCCATGTCAGCATAATGCGGTGCCGACCAATTGGCCACACGCGATCCTGAAAGTGCAAAGGACGTCGCCTAGAGAGGGGTGAATAGGCTTTTAAAATTATTACGGTTTAGACTGGAACAAATGCGAAATAAAAAACTAACATTTAATTTGTTGAGCATAAAACCTAACCACTAGGTTCACCTAAGTGCACCAACAACCTATGCTAAGCAATACAAGCAACAAGGTGATAGCAAGATGAAATAATTTAAGCATGATGGCTATCATAATGTAAAGTGCATAAGTAAAGGACTCGGTTGAGAGTTAACCGATGGACGCTGAGATGATGATTTTTACCCCAAAGTTCACTTCCAAAGAAACTATGTCTCCGTTGGAGAAGTGTGATGGCGCAATGCTCCTCGGACGCTAAAAATGGCTCACCTTGAGGTGTGGTGACTCGATGCTCACCCAACACCACACAAAGCCTTGCCACAATATGCGAAGGCACGCGACTCACCGACGCCACAAAAGTCTCACCATATTCTCCCGTGAGCTCGCCACAAAGACCTATTCAAAATCCACTAAGGTAAACTTGAGGGTGGTCACCAAAGCCCGTACAATGTTGGGGATATCTCCACAACTCAATTGGAGGCTCCCCAAAACAAAGCCACAAAGGCTACAAAGCCACAAAGGCTACAAAGCCACAAACGGCAACAAAGCCACAACATGCAACAAGGCCATAACTGGCCACAAGCTTGAGGCCACTCCACAATGGAGGCCACAAGAAGTCAAAACACCAACCAAAACCGTCTAGGGTTCCAAGAACCCAAGAGAAATAAGCTCACAAGCTTGAAATAAGCTCTTGTCTTCAATTTGTTGGACATCGAATCGTTAGTCATTTTTGCTTTGAGTATTGTTACCGTGTTCGTAGTTGTAGCTTGTTGTTGATATGATAGGTGCTTGAATTAATCCGGAGGAGTCCCCTGGCGAGTACACCGAAGAGATGATAGCGAAATCGAATCCGAAAACTTCGTTTCCCCAGGTGGCGGCCAACTCCGAGGACGAAGATTCGAGATCCGCGAGGCGGAAAGCTCATGCACTCGTCACTCGGAAGGCGATATGCAAACCTTCGAAGTTCACACCTGAGCATGTAAGTGTTGTTCTTGTACTGCGTGGGGGGAGTCCCCGATTCCTTTATTTATCTGACATGTTGGTCCTTCGTTGTGTGGGGGAGCCCATTAGTCTTTTATTCATCTGACCTGTTGGTCCTTCGTTTGTTTGATTCTTTTGTAGCCTTTTGTCCACAGCGCCAACTGATATGTTGAAAACGTATCTATAATTTTTGATGTTCCATGCTTGTTTAGTATCTACTTTGCTTTGCTTTGTCTACACTTTGAGGTGTTTTATATGTTTTTCTAGACTAACCTATTAACAAGATGCCATGCGATGCTTGTTTTCTTACATTTTTGGTTCGAGAAAAAGGCGAAAATCAATATTCTCAAAATTGACGGGGCAAAACCAAAGTCAATATTTTACCGTAGGGAACACGGAGCCATAAGATATGGAGGAGCCACTAGGAGGCCATACCCCTGCACGCTGACTAACCCTAGCTCGTGCACAGGGGTGCGGCCGCCTGATGCCCTCCGCCTCTTCGCCTATAAATACCCCCCCCCGATACCAAAACCCTAAGTACCCGATCAATATTCCACGAAATAGCCTGTAGCCGCCGCCATCATCGTCCCTAGATCGGGGGATCTGAAGCTCTTCCTGGCACCCTGTCAGAGGGGAGATCATCCGGAGGCCTTCTTCTTCATCATGCCAGCCTCCGGTATGAAGCATGAGTAGTTCCACCTTGGACTACGGGTCCATGTAGTAAATAGATGGTTCTACCTCCTTATTTGTGCTACCATGTTTAGATCTTATGAGCTCCGTTCATGATCAAGATCATCTATTTGTAATCATGCATGTTGTGTTTGCGGGGATCCAATGGATGTTGAGATTACTATGTCAGATTGATTAATGGTTTTGTCTTATTGACTCTATCATGTCTGTGTTGTTTGAGATCTTGCGTGCTCTCCGTTTCTAGTAGCTATCTTGGCCAAGTAGATGCTAGTGACTCCAAGAGGGGGTATTTATGCTCGATAGTGGGTCTATGCCTCTATTTAATCTAAGGGAAGTGAGAGAAATCTCTAAGGTTGTAGATGTGTTGTTGCTACTAGGGAGAAAACAACTGTCTCTTGTTCATGGAACAAGTTGATTGTTTACCTTACACACTTTGCTTAAAGCAGTTATCCGTTGCTTGCAAGTTAATACTAGAGGGGGTTCAGATGATAACCTGAAGGTGGATTACTAGTCATAGATGCAGTTGGATGGCGGTCTATGTGTAACATCCCAGCATTTAGGAACTAACAAAGGGTAGATTTAGGAATAGGGAATGTTGCATGCATTCATCTGTGAAAATGTGGGTAAAAATTTTGCCAAATAAAAACCTTAAGTGATCAATGTTTACGGTATTGGTATTTAGCACGCCATGGAGGGTCCTCACGATGCGTGTTTAGAGACGTGGGGTAAGGCGGACGGTTGTGAGTGCAGTAACACAGCTTACCAGTTCGAGATCCCACAATGGTGGCGGAATCCTACTCCTGCTATAAATCACTATAATGGCAATTCTGAGAGATAGGTTCGATGTGTGATGTGTAAAACTATGCCTAAAGGCTCCCATAGGCCCGACTTATATAGTCGTGGTCCTAGGGTTCTGAGGAAAAGTCCTAGCAGACAGTTCTGAGTCCTACACCGTCTATTACTAGTCTTGTGTATCTTGCACTCCAAGGCTCCGTGCTGTTGGTGACTCCACCGTAGCCTTCCTTTATCCGGCATGGGCCTCATACGTATCCACCTAAGCTGGGCCCCGGCGGGCCATAGGCCATGCTACCGACTATGGGCCACCCGGGTTAGTCGGATAAGAGACATGCTATGAGGATACCCATATAGCATATCCCCAACAGTAGCCCCCGGAGATCTCCGAGATCTTGCGCCATCTTGCCTCTTCCCATGGAATGCTCCGTCTAGATGGATGTCGGCAAATCGTCAAGCAATATCTTGTAGTCCTCCCAAAGAACCCTGCAAGGTTTTCTCCGTCTTCTATGAGTAAGTCGGATAAATGTTGAATCTTCCATCGTACGTTTCCGTTGTCGGATTAAATCCATCCATGCCGGAATATTCGATGGGACGACTCATCTACCATGTCAGTTATGACGACGTAGGCTGTAGGTCAGCGACGCCTCGTAACTCACGCATGCAGAGAACGTAATCATAGCCGATTTTCCCGCGCGAGCGATACGAACCGTTGGCGGCGACGGTTGGAGACGTGGAGAAATTACCGCGCACGTTCACGAACACGTCGTCTACACGGCAACCGTCCGATTAGCTGCACGAATCTTGACGCAGAGTAAGATAAATAGCGGTCGTGGGACACTTGCCACTTTTTCACCTCATTCTCTCGCGTCGTCGTCTTCTTCCTCCAGTCGCGCGTCTCCTCGAGCTCTCCGCGAAAACCTCGAGAAACCCTAGCCCTGCTTCCTGCACCAGTCGCACCCTCTCCTTCCTCCATGGCTAGCGGCGGTTCATCTCCATCAATGGCGGCGTCGAGCGAAGCCGCGACGAAGCCGGCGAGATCCATCGTCGTGCCCCCAGAGGGCCTGGTTATTCCCGCATCAGCGGTGATAGAAACCACCGGCGGCGACCATAACTTGGCGGTGCTGGAGCCCCTGGAAGAGGAGCCTGACTCGCACAAAGGCGACTGGCGCGGCTCGGACATCACCGGCCGCGACATCGAAGATATGGTCGCTGAGGGTTACCTCCCTGTGACGGAGGGGCTCGCCTAGCGGGCGGCGCCGGCCGGCGAGGTGACCCCTTCTCCCAAGCCGGAGAAGGTTTACCTCAAGGCGCAATTTATGCAGCGTTTTTGCCCATCTCCACTTTTTCCGTCTTGAATCACTTCCGGTCCAACCCCACAACCTCTCCCCAATAGTATCCTAGTGCTTAGCAACCCGCGGCACTTTGTGAGGGTTACCTAGGGATTAGGCCTAGGTTAGATCTGTTTGTCTACTTCTTCACCGTCAAACGTGAAGCCGGACACAGCAAGGAGGAGCTTAGAAACTGCGACACCATAAGCTTCAAGATCCGACCTGGCCGGCGGTTCTCCGACATTGTCGGCCACGAGTCGTGTAAGAACTGGAAGCGGACGTACTTCTACGGCCCCGACATTCCTTTGTCGGGCCGAGAAGCAACGTATCCGAACTTCGTGGATGGAGCCGCCGCTTAAGTCTCCACATGGCGGTCCCATGCCTCCCTTCCCTCCGACCTCAACGCTTCTCACGCAATAAGGCGGATCGAATGGTTTGTAGACACGGGTCTAACCGGCTTGGACCTAGCCATGTGCTGGTTCATCAGACGGATCCAACCTCTGCAGCATCGTATGAAGGTCATGCACGAGTACACCGGCGACCGAAGGGATACCCTCTGGATCTCCGAGGACAACTTCTCGAGCGAATCTGTCAAGTTCCGTCTTAAGGACATCGTCAAGGTGAAGGACAAGAAGCGTGGCTTCACCCTTACCTACGACATGTTCGTAAACGGAAAGTGCCCAAAGGTAGGTATTTATTCTCCGTGTATGACATTGCTCCACTTTTTCCATCTTGCTAATACCATCTTGTCTAACACGGTGATTTCTCACTTAACAGCTTAGCGATCTAGAGGAGGACAACCTGGCCACCCAAATCTATGATCCCAAGATGAAGGAAGTCACGGTCGTGTCCGACGATGATGTCCCAGTGGCGCGAAAGCGGAAGAGCTCCACCTCTGACGCTGCTGATGGAGGCAAGAAAAGGAAGATGGAAGGTGGAGCCTCCAAAAAGAGTACTGCCGCCCTGGAGGCGGAAAAGAACAAAGCCACCGGGATGTTTGCCAAAGCACCCCCCCCCTAGTGTAAGCTTCTTATTCTCCGACATTGCCTTGTTTATCTGTCTTATTCCTGTACTTATGCATTTTGCACGTTTCAGGAAGAAAGCCACAACCAGCCTCAAGAAGTCCTCCAAGACTCTTGGGGCTTCTAGAAATATTAAAGATATGCTGCATCGCGACTCTTCCCCCGCCATCGCCCCTGCTACTCCTGCCTTCAAGCCCTCCTCTGATCCGACAAGCTCCCAAGCCCAGGAGGCACCAGGCCCTTCCGCCATGGAAGTGGATTCTGGCGCCTCTACTGAACTCGCAATTGTCGGCGAGCAGGCAACGCAGGAGAGCGATGCTCTTCAAATGGCTGAAGCTCCGGCTAAGGATGCCATCGGTAGCGGCAAGGCGATGGCGGTTGCTGGTACATCCGCCGAAGGCGGCACCTCTGCTCCCCAAAAACCCTTAGAACTGCCAAAGATTATCTTTCCGTTGCTTACGCCGGGTAGCACAACTACGGTTCCTGGAGGAGTGCCGTCATCTCCGACGTGCGGTCTTGAGGAGCTACTCCGACAAGCAGACATCTTGCGAAGCAACAGTGTTTCCTTTGGCAAGCTGCTGGCCGATAGTGCTACAAACCTCAAGATCATCGCACTTGTAAGTTTTTCTTTACCTTTTGCATTTCATATGAGTATCCCACTGTAGGCCCCGAGGATGGAGACGGAAAACCATTGGTTTTGCATCTATATGCTCTAAGAGTGACTAAGTTAGAAAAAACTCTCACTGTAGCCCCCAAGCATTTAGATGGAATGAACTATTCCGACTAGATGCTTTAAGAGTAGCATACACAGTGTTCATAATTGTAAGTGTTGTAGCCCCCAAGCCTCTAGTTGTAACTGAATTGGTTCCGACTAGATACTTAAAGAAAAAGCTAAGCATTTTCCGAGTTAAAACTTCATACTGTAGCCCCCAAGCTTCTAGTTGAGAACTGAATTAGTTCCGACTAGATGCTTAAAGAAAAGCTAGGCATATTGCTAAGTTAAAAACTCTCGCTGTAGCCCCCGAGCACCTAGATGGAAAATCTCCGACTAGGGGCTCCAAGTAGACTGAACAACGACTTGACTTTGTATTTGTTTCCACAGAACAAGAATGCTCGGAGGGGCATGGCCAATGATAAGTACCAGAAGATGCGCGCGGACCTTGAAGCTGAAAAGGGTAAAACCGCCATCTTGAAGGAACAGATCATCAAAAACAAGAGTCTGTTTTCTTTTTGCGCACTTCCTTCTTACTTTTGTGCCTTCCTTCTTCGAGTACTCACGGTGTACTGTGTTTTCTCCAACTTGCAGAGCATGTCGCCAAGGCTAAGGATATTGTTGAGTAGTCCAAGCACATCCAGCAGCTGGACAGCGAGAACAAGATCCTTAAGAAGGAGAGGGAACAAATGCTGAAGATGCATGAGGATTCCATGAAAGCCCTGCAGGCTTCCACCTCCGCTGAAATCAATCGCTTGAAGGAGGAGCTTGCGATCCTAAAGGATCAGAATCAAGCTGCTCATGAGCAAAACCTTCGCCATAGCGAGGCGTTTAAGCTCCTCCAACAAGAGAAAGAATCCTTGGCGGACGTTGTGCAGCGGCTAAAAGCATCTTGATAAGTATCCTCCCTTGTAGCTCTGTGTCTGGATACTTAGGATTTTTGAACTCATGCAATCGTTGTCGAATTTTCAGCGCCCACAGGTTTAACCGCTCGCCTCCTTGGACAAGGAATGCATGATTCTTGCCAACTTCATCAACACCGCCATCACGAAGTCAAGGAGATCGCCCTCAAATTTATATCAAGGCCTCGGACTCCGTGGTGAAGTACTCGGAGATTCAGCCGAGCCCCGAGCGTGTCATGGTGGAAAGCTTCATGTCCGGGCTGGCGCAAGGATGGCGTTGTCCATGGTGAAGGCACACTATGAAGGTGCCGACATCGACACGGTGACATCTGGTATCCCCGACGTGGATGATGACGGCAATGAGATCAATCACGAAGCCATCCTGTCATCACTCGCGGGCTATGACACCAGGGTTGCTGAGTTGGTGGACGTCGACGTCTTCGTGCCCAGGAACTTTCTTGACAACGCTGACCCTGAATCCTTCGAGTCTCCTCACAGTGGTGACGCTGAGTGTGAATCTCTGGCCGGTGATGATGCAGCCTCCAAGTCCCCTGCACCCAAGGAGTGAAAAACACTTTGTAATTCTTGTTTCACCTCTGGAATGTGCATTGAAAAAACTTGGTGATGAAATCTTAAGGCGGAAAACAATGTTTGTCGTATCCTGCTACTTAAGAATTAATGCCCAGCATGTATATATTTTTTAATAAAGTGCTGGCTTATCCATTACTTTGGTTCTTATGCTTGACTTTTCGTGAGTCGGAAGACTCGTTGTCGGAACCATGCGCTTAGGTGATGATACTCAATGGAACCATCAAAAACCTTAGCACAAAATCGCCGACAATAAGTGCCGAAAGTCACTACTCCATAATCCACATAAAAACAACAAAGAACGTGTAGACCAGAAAACTTAAGCTAACGCCCATAGGCGGAATTTTCACAAGTGCAATCGCAAAGCTTGTGCATAAAGGTTTATATGATCCAAAAATGAACACTAAAGGAGGTAAAAGACTCAGCAATATGAGTGAACCAAAGAGCTTTATTTCATTGATCATATAAGAGGTACACAATTAGATAAAAAATGCTAATTGTAGAAAGGACGTAGTTGTGCTATGTTCCATGGCCGATCAAGCTCCGGGTAGTCATCATCCGGGTCACGTCGCTTACGCTTATGATCCTCGTTGGGTCTATCCTTGAGCTCACGATTGTCGACAAGGTAGTAAGACCCATTGAGCAGCGCCTTGCTTATGATGAACGGTCCTTCCCATTTCGGGGATAATTTGTGTGACTTCTTCTGCTTAAGTCGGAGTACTAAATCCCCCTCTTTAAACAAGCGATGCTGGCCTTGGCGACTATGGTAGCGTAGCTTCTGGCAGTAGATGGCAGATCTTTGGCATGCCAAAACACGCTCCTCCTCGAGAAGGTCCACATCTAGGCGTGGATTCTTGACATCATCTTCGTCGTGGCGGCAACTCTTGGTGCATCGTGGAGGATGTCGGAGGGTAGGATGGCTTCGCCTATATACCATGAAGTAATGGGTGTAGCGGTGGATCTGTTAGGTGTAGTTCAGAGACTCCACAAAGACAGATGGCAATTCTTCCTTGAGCTCCGTTGCTGCTCTATGTAGCGGTGCCTCAAGACGTGGCTTGATCCCCTGCAGAATTAATCCATTGGCTCGCTCAACTTGACCATTCGATTGTGGGTGTGCCACATATGCAAGGTCAAGTCGGATGCCTTTGTCCCAGCAATAGGCCTCCACTTCTCCGAGTGACAAGTTGCTTCCATTGTCGGTGATGATGCTATGTGGGAGACCAAATCTCACCACTAGATCCGGACAAATCTAAGGCGATTGCCCCATCAAGCTTTCTAATGGGTTTAGCTTCTATCCATTTTGTGAATTTGTCAATTGCTACAAGCGGATCGTAAACCACGGTGCCGTTTGCAGGTCCCACCATGTCTATCCCCTGCGCAAACGCCAAGTTATTGGTATTGTTCGCAATTCTTGGCAGCAACATGTGGTTGCCGGGCATATCTGGCATCATGGCACGTCTCAACCATCTTGTCGTCCGCCTTCACGGTCGGCCAAGAGAATCCTTGCGAAGGCTTCGCGACCAATGATCGAGGAGCGGCGTGATGCCCGCAATCTCCGAGATGGATTTCGCGTAGGATTTCCATACCTTCTAGCTGGGAAACACACTTTAGGTATACACCAGTAGTGCTCCTTTTGTAGAGTTGCCCATTGATTATGGTATAACCCTTTGCTCGTCGTACTATCTATCATATTTCGACCTCGTCGTCGGGCAAAGTTCCGTGTTCGAGATATTCCATGAACGGTTTAGTCCAAGCCGGAGGGGTCTTTGTCACCATATTGACGAAAGAATCAGCTCTATCCGGGTTGTCGATGTCGGCGCCCTTCACGGATGGTGTGCATAGATGCTCTAGGAAAACTCCTGGCAGAATTTGCTTGCGCCCTAATCCAAGCTTAGGCAATAGATCATCCGCCTCGTTTTGCTCCCTAGGTACATATTTGACTTCGTAGCCCAAGAAGCTCTTGGCTATCTCGTCCACTTCGTCTCGATATGCCGCCATCATAGGGTTCCGCGCATTCCAGGTGCCAGCCACCTGCTGGGCAACCAAGTCGGAATCTCCACAGCAAACTATGCGCTTGATGCCAATATCCTTGGCTACACGCAGTCCGTGAATGAGTTCTTCATACTCCGCCATGTTGTTTGTAGCCTCAAGTGGATCTGCGAGCGTAGTGTAGCTTGTCTCCTTTGGTGGTAGCAATACACCCCGAGTTGAGCGCTTTGATCCGTCAAAGTGCATCACCCGATACTGTTCCGCAAGAACGGAGTGGCATCCGGCATTTCCGTCCAATCTGCAATAAAATCCGCCAAGGCTTGTGATTTGATAGTGTCGCGTCTTTTGTAGGTGATATCGAAGGCGGCAAGTTCGATGCCCCACTTCGCGAACCTTCCTGTAGCGTCGTTGTTGTTGATAATGTCGGACAGTGGAGTCTTGCTCACTACTGTGATTGGGTGCTCCTGGAAGTAATGCCTCAACTTCTGCGAAGCGAGGAATACTCCATAAGCTATCTTTTGGTAGTGCGGGTAACGCTGCTTGGACTCCTTCAAGACCTCGCTTACATAGTAAACTGGTCGTTGAACTCCGTGCTCATAGCCTTGTTCCTTCCGCTCTACCACGACGACGATGCTAATAACCCGGTTGGTTGCCGCCATGTAAATTAACAGGGCTCGCCGGTCTTTCGCAAAGATGGTACCGAGGAAAGAATCTCCTTGAGATGCTTCAATCTGCATCTGCCTCGTCGTCCATGTGAATTTGTCCGCTTCTTCAACAACTTGTCTGCGTGAGCCTTCTCTCCAAGTCGGTGATGAACCGACTAAGCTGCAACACAACTCGTTAGTCGTTGGATGTCTTTTAGACATGTCGGACGGTTTATGTTTAAGATGGCCTTGATTTTCTCGGGTTGACCTCGATTCCTGTTGAAACGATGAAGCCCAACAGTTTGCCGGCTGGAACCCCGAAGACGCACTTCTTAGGGTTGAGCATCATGTTGTATTTCCGGAGATTATCAAAGGTTTCTTTTAAGTCAGAGATTAAGTCGTTTGACTTTTTAGACATCACTACGATATCGTCCACATAGGCATGAACGTTCCGACCAATTTGGTCGTGAAGGCAACGTTGCATTGTCCGCTGGTAAGTATCACCTGCGTTTTTTAGCCCAAAGGGCATCGTGACATAGCAAAACGTGTCATAGGGGGTAGTGAACGAAGTGGCCAATTGGTCCGACTTCCTCATTTTGATCTGGTGGTATCCTGAGTATGCATCGAGAAAACACAAAAGTTCCGAACCAGCCGTCGAGTCAATGACTTGGTCAATGCGAGGCAAAGCAAATGGATCTTTGGGACATGCTTTGTTCAAGCCAGTGTAATCAACGCACATTCTTAATTCATTGGTTCCCTTTTTGGGGACAAGTACAGGATTGGCCACCCATCGGGTGTGAAGGACTTCTCGGATAAACTCAGCCTTAAGTAACCTAGCTATCTCTTTGCCAATGGCGCGTCTCTTCTCATCTCCGAAGCGTCGTAGAGGTTGTTTCACTGGTTTACATTTTGGATCTATGTTTAAGCTATGCTCGGCAAGTTCCCTAGGTACACCTTTCATGTCGGCAAGTTGCCAGGCGAAGATGTCCCTTTTCTCACAGAGGAACTCGACGAGCGCGCTTTCCTATTTGGGATCCAGGTTCGTCCCAATGGCGGTGACCTTGGAGGCATCGCCTACCACAAGTTACACCGGCTTGGTCTCGATGGCGGCCTTGAACGCAGGAGTGGAGTCGAAGATTTGCTTCTTCGACGCGGGCATCTCTGAGTCATTGACCTTGCTCTGGATCTCCTTGAATTCTTCGCTGTAGAGGACAGCTTCTGCAACGGCTGCTTCATTGATTTCGTAGTCCCTTGCCTTGGTAAAGCTTCCGGATATGATGATGACACCGTTTGGTACGGGTATCTTGAGCTTTTTGTAGAAGAAGCATGGCTTGGCCATGAACGTGTGGAATATGTCGCGGCCGAATATGACGTGGTACACGCTCTTGAAGGGGACCACCTCAAAGGTCATGCGCTCTTGGAGGTAATTATTAACGGCGCCAAAGGCTACCTGAAGTGTGATGCACCCAAGGGACGTAGCCTCCCATACAGGAACTACGCCATGGAACACGGTGTTAGTCCGCCTTAGGTTTGCCTTTGTCAAGTTCATCTTCTGTAGTGTATCCAGGTACATAATGTTGATGCTGCTTCCACTATCCACCATGCACTTGGTGAATTCCACGCCGTCAATCAATGGGTTGATGACCATGGCGTACTGGTTCTCCGTGGGCACAAGGTCTGGGTGGTCCGTCCTGTCCCAAGTGATTGGAACCTTCGACCAGCGCAGGTATTGGGGAACTAGGGGGAGAGTAGCCATCAGGATCCTTAAAGAGGTCTTCTATTGTCGGACGGTGGGGGTGCCAAGGAAAGTGTGGTAGACTTGGGCCTTCTTAGCGAAGGGGTTCTTGCCCTTGTCGTCGCTCTTGGCGGCGTGCTTGGGGTCAACGTCCTCGTCCATGTCACTTGAATCCTTGGACTCCTCCTCCTTCTTCCCCTTGCCCTTGCCTCGCGGTCTGTTCTTCCGACTTCGCTTATAGCCGGACTCTGGGTCTTTCTTGAGGTCGTTGACGAACTTGCAGTGTCGATTGGTATGGGTGGCCTTACCGTTGGCGTAGAGGTGTACGAGGCACGGCATATCACGGTACTCTTTGTAGGTTTGGGGAACACGGAGTGGCGCCGAGTTGCTTTCACTTCCTCGTTGCTGCCCACGGCATGCTCCCCTTCCTCGGCCACGTTGTCCGCCTTCTCCTCGTCCTGCAAAAGTCATGACGACCATGTCGGTAGATTGCTTTTCTTCTGGAGCGGTTTTCCGCTTTGTACTGTTGTTCCTCGAGCTTGAGTTGGAGCGGCCGTTCGGCAAAGAGCCACGAGTGTCGTCGTCGGCTGCGAACTCACTAGCTAATCGAATCATCGATTCAAGTCAAGCGATGATTGTCCTGCAAGCGCTTGACTTATGTCGAGCAATGCCCCTTTCTAACCCATCAATGAAGGCGGACATGGCGGTGCAGGCGTGCACTCCTGGCAGAATTCTTCATATCTAGCGGCCGGAGAGGTAGGCGAAATGTCGTCTTTCTATTGCATGCACCACTGTAGATTGCCCACAGTGCAGGGACGCTTGTATGTACCCTCAAAGTTCTTGGTGAATGCTTCTTGCATGTCCAGCCAGTTGTAGATAGATCTCTCCGGCAAGTCGTCGATCCATTGACGGGTCGTGCCCGCCAACATTAACGGGAGGTACTTGACGGCGATGTTGGGGTTGCCTCCGGCAATCTCCACCGCGTTGTCGTAGTCCTGCAACCATGTGGCAGGCTTGGCGGTGCCGTCATAGGGCTTGATGGTCTTTTCAATCCGGAATCCTTTGGGGTAAGTTGCGGACCGTATCCCAGGTCCAAAGCAACGTGGTCCTAGGTATGGTCCTTCCCGGGCCTCGTGGATCTTATCTATCCGTGAACGTGCATCGTATGGCTCCGGGTTCTTCTTCTTTTTGTCAACGGGGGATGGGCTGCGTGAATGACGCGGACCTCCTCCACCATGGTGACTGCTTGGCGGCGACGGAGGCGGAGGTGGCGGTGGGTTAGCCTTCTTGTTGTTACCCTCCTGCGACGCTTCGCGCCTGTCGCGGTTGCTTGTCGGACGCGGAGGGTCATGGCGCGACCTGCTCTTATGTCCTTCGTTGTGCTTTCCGTCATGACGGGTCTGCTCCGCGTTGTTGCGGATGACGATGGCGCACTGCTTTGGTGGGGGCATATCCGTACGATGGTAAGCTTTATAGTCTTCCTGACTTCGGGGGGATCGGGGCGGTGGCGATGGACGGCGAGGTTGGTATCTTTCTTCGTGGTCGGAGGATATGGGGATAGCATCCTTCATGTTGTGCGCATCCCTCCGTCTTTGTTCTGATGAACCCGTCCGCGATCCGACATCCTAAGGATATCTGTCCCTTGGCGGTTTGTACTGGCTAGATCGGCAGAGCGCTGGGTCGGACTCAAGCCTCTGAGAGGTGGCCTTTTCCTGCTGCTTTACCGCCTTGGCCACTAGGTCATAGACATTCCCTTCGCCTCGAGCGATCTATCCTGCTCGAAGGGTCTTGGCAACGAGGTTAAGGAGTGGGGTGGGCATCACCTTTCCTTCACTTTCAATGTATGGCTTGGCTTGCGGCCGAGGAGCCCATCCTAGGTTGCGCCGTACACGGGATCGTTAATGACACGGCCGGAGCCTTCCTTCTGCTTTGGAGCGAGTCTTGTACTCGGCCTCCATTGCTCTAGCTTTCTCTATGGACTTCTGCGTGTTGACCAGATCTCGATCTAGTTTAGCGCCTTGCTCTGCGATGGCTTGCGCTTCCTCCAGCAGTTGCTGGCGTTTCTCGTCAAGCTGAGTCACGTTCCGGATATGATCAACAGTTAGTGGCTCAACGAGGAGGTTGCCGTACATCACCCTATTAGCGGGAGTCACGTGGACTGCTGCCGACGTGGATGCTGGAGGCGGCAAGTTTGTGGTGTTGTTGTTGCTTGGACCGGTGCCGAGTTCCTGCGGCTGCTACACTGGATTAGGCGGAGGAGGCATCACTCTTGCGCGATCATTGTCGTGACAATAAGTGGCCCTTCCTTCCCTTATCCAGCCGTGGCGGAGCTTGCCGGCTGGTCTTCATCCATCGATGTCCCTATGGTGACGAACACCCTCGAGACATGACAAGATATTAGCTTGTTCGGCATGAGTACTCCTCCTCCATCTCCTGCATAGCGGAATCTAGCTCTTCTGGACTGAAGTCTATCTCCTCGGAATCTGCACGCAAATCAGCGTAAAGCGCGTCAATGACAGAGTCGGAGGGTGCCAGGACTTCCTCGATGATGGGCGGTGGAGGTGCAACGGCCTCGACAATGACTGGAGGTGGTGGCGCTGCTACGACGATGGCGGCCGGAGGCGATGGTGGTGGCTGAATCGGAGGTGCTCCATCAATGAGCGCAAGCGCTGTTTGAGCTGCCGCTTCAGCCTCCGCGTAGTTGTTGACGGTGTTCACCATGCCTTCGAAGGTGAGGCGATCGGCGCTGCCGTCTTAGAGAATGTCAGAGAAGCGTGTCGTGGTCCATCCCTTCCACAAAGTGATAGATGGCATCATCATTGGGATAATTGGCCAGGTCGGCCCGTATACGGAGCCACCTGGCGAGGTAATCGCGGGGTTTTCGCCCTCTCTCTGAACACAGCGCGCCAGATCGAAGATGGTAACCACGCTGACGAACTTGGATCTCTGATGTCCAGACGCACTGGCGAAGCCGGCGGATTTGCAGTGATCTTCAACCTTTATATCCTGCACAGGGGCGGTTTGGGTGGGCCTTGAATTTTTCCGACCTTTGCCGGCAAACTCCGAGGAGAGGTCCGACATTGATCCTTCCGTGAACGTATCCTGCCCGTAGGCAGTCCGTGCGGGTCTTGATGCTCCTCCGACTCCCAGGGAACTAGTGCCCGAGTTGGTTTCGCCGATGAAGAGGTGGATGTCTCCGATAGGAACGATCGAACACTGTGTTGGGTTCGTCTTCGCCGGGATCCAGAACTCGTCGGGGGGGACGATCGGAACGTTGCCGGAGAAGAGAACGCGACCGATGGCTACGGTTTCGCCGATTCCCGCGAAGATCTTGGTCCTCGCCCGCTGAAGAGCCTAAAGCGCCTCTTGCCCAGTGGCGCCAAGCGTCGTGGTATTGCCGACGAGTACGCCATGGAGGGGTACTCACAGTGCGTGTTTAGAGACATGGGGTAAGGCGGACGGTTGACGGGTACGAGGTAACACAACTTACCCAGGTTCAGATCCCACAACGGTGGCGGAATCCTACTCCTGCTATAAATCACTATAATGGCAATACGCCGAATTACAGAGATAGGTTCGATGTGCGAGGTGTGTGTAAAACTATGCCCTAAAGGCTCCCATAGGCCCGACTTATATAGTCGTCAGGTCCTAGGGTTACAGGGAAAAGTCCTAGCCGGACAGGTTACAGAGTCCTACACCGTCTATTACTAGTCTTGTGTATCTTGCACTCCAAGGCTCCGGGTACGCTGGTGACTCCACCGTAGCCTTCCTTTATCCGGCATGGGCCTCCCTCAGATCCACCTAATGGGCAAGAGGCCATAGGCCATGCTACCGACTATGGGCCACCCGGGTTAGTCGGATAATAGACATGCTATGAGGATACCCATATAGCATATCCCCAACAGTTTCTTTCATGCTTTGAGATTAGGTTTAGTCTTAAAGGATGATTGCTATAGACCTTGGTACGATCTTTGAGGAATTAAGTGTTTAAAAAGTAAATTTGAATTTTAAATTTGAGAGAGTTTGAATTATAATTCAAATAAATTAGGGATAAGTTTTGAATCTTAATTTAATTAAGAAATGAATATTACAACTTAAATTCTATCCAAAGAAAAACAATAATGAATATGAAACTTATTTCATATCATCAATTTATAATCAAGTTACAAAATTATAACTTATTGAAATCATCCACACAATTCACAAAAGCAAATATATAAAGAATAAGAATCTTCTTTATTAATAATAATGTAATCTTTATTACAAATGAATAAAATGAAGATTAAAAATAATAAAAAGAAAATTACAAAAATATGAAGAAGATTACATTGGACTATTTACTAACTATTCTATAAAAGAAAACCTAATCTAAAATCTTCATCTTTATATTTGTACCTGCAAAACAAATAGAATCTAAAAAAAGTTAGAGTTAGTAATATTTTCTCTCAGACATGTTAGTGAAGTGCACTAGACAAATTCATCATTGAGAAATTTATTGAAGGGGCAAGTTTCACCAAATATGACAGAATTTATCTTTCATAAATGTCAAGCCAGAAGATAAATGACAGCCAAGACGTGAAGGGTTTCGCGGCACAGTAAATCAAAATTTTCTACGGAGCGAACAGAAGGAAAGCCAAGATCTAATCTAGGAGATGCAAACAACGAGAGAGATTGGATTAGATCTTCATACCCTTGAAGATTCATACAGTGAACGCTCGTTTAACGTGGGTGATGTAGTCGTACTCGCTTCTCCTCGCGATCCGATCCGATCTAGCACCACAAGTGGCGGTGCCTCCGTGAGATGCACACGCAGCACCTCGACGTCTCCTCCTTCCTCGGACCAGCAAGTATGGTGGAGATAGATTGGATCTACAACACGACGGCGTGGTGTATATGGTGGAGAATTTCACTGCAGGCTTCGCCTACACAAGTCGGGAGGGAGAGAGGAAGGTAGCAAGGCTGCTAGGGCTTGGAGGAAGGTGTGTGTGGGGGAGGCACCCTCTATATATAGAGGGGGGCGGCCAGCCCTTGACCCTCCTCCAAGCCTATCTCTAGTTTAAACAATTTAAACTCTCCCTTATCTAGAAATCCTATTCCGAGATTTAAACGAGTCAAATCTCTCTAGAATCGGCTGGGCCCTATGGGGCCTTGTGCCCCTGGCCCAAAGCGGCCAGGACACTCCCTCATAGGCCCATGCCCCCTCCCGGAAGGTGGGGCCACGTTGGTCCCCTTCCGGAAGGTTCTAGAAGCTTCCGATACAATACCGATTAACCCTAACAATTTGAACTCCAAAACTGACCGCCTTTATATGAATCTTATTCTGACCATTCCGGAACCTCTCGTGATATCCCGGATCCCATCCGAGACTCGAACAAAAATTCATAAACCAGTTATCCAATCTATCCTAGCGTGAGATACGTTATGTGTGACCCTATGGGTTCGAGAATATCTACATGATCTTCTATCAATAATCAAATGGGTCAGGCACCCATATTGACTCCACATTCATCGATGATCATATCGGATGAACCACGATGCCGGATTCAATCAATCCCATATATATATTCCTTCGCTCTCGCGATATTTTACTTGCGAGATTCGATCGGCAAGTCATACCTAGTTCAATCTCGCTCACCAAAGTACTTTACTCCGTAATCCGATATCACTTTGTGATTAACTCCTTAACCACATGCTTGCAAGCGTGTTGATATCGACACGAAAGTGGGCCCAAGTATATCTCCGACTTGGGAGGGACAAATTCCATCTCGATACATACAACCAACAGATACTTTCCGATCACGAGAGACACCTTTATGATCACCCTCTCATAGGATGACGTTTGATGACCTCAAAGCTTTCTTCCGGTACAGGAGTTGCATTATCTCATGGTCTAAGGAATACAATATTTGACATAGGAAAAGCTTCGCAAAGATGAACACGATGAAACGATCTAATTGCTTCGCTTAGTTTGGGTCTATCCACCATATCATTCTCCCAATGATATGATCTCATTATCAATTGACAACTCATGTCTATGGTTAGGAAACCTTAACCATCATTGATCAATGAGCTAGTCCATAGAGGCGTACTAGGGACACGGTGTTGTTTACAAACCACACAAGTATTAATGTTTCCGCTTAATACAATTCTAGCATGGAATATAAACTTTATCATGAACAAGAATTATAATAATAACATCTTTATTATTGCCTCTAGGGCATAATTCCAACAAGACGGGCAAATTATGAACATATCCACAAGTGCACAGCAAGCACACAGGCAGGACACACACCAACATGCATGTGGTGTGTTGTCAACCTCACAGCACATCCCCAAACTCACAAAACCACAAGCACAGCCGTGGAGAGGCACTAGTGCATCTCTCCACTGCTTGCACACAAGAACAGCCATCTTAGACAGCAGCTTACCAGGCACATCAGCCAAACCAAACACCAAAGATCAACCAAACATCACCAGGATGGTGACATAAGGAGGGGGAAGGATCGGGTGGACAGCAAGGCCAAGTCCATGAGTTAGGAGGAGCAGGCTAGCTCAAGGTCAAGCACAGGAGTCCAGCAAAACCAGATCAAGATCATCACCAACTTACTCCACAGTCATCAGATTATGTGCTGAGTTTCATAAAACCTTCACATGATCTAATCATATCATCCAGAGAGAAGCATGTGTTGTTTTATAAAACAAACCCTCAGAAAGCACCCAAGTGGGGTGAATCCATCATAGGGATTTTAAACTCTAAAAGCAAAAAAGCAAAGTACCAGGATCCAGCAAGATCTCAGAGCAACATCCTTGCTCTAGTTGTGAAGCTATATATTACAGTTCAAGCATAAATATAGCTATGATCTAATTTCTAGGCACATCCCTAAAGGAAGGGTAGCACCTTAGAAACAAATCTTTGAGATCCATAGAATGATCAAGCCAACTATCATTTTTCCCTAAGCTTTGATTCAAGAACAATAGCTGGTACCCCTACCGGGACTATCTATATGAATCAACTAGATAAGGTCCGAATCCCTAAGCCTCAGACCAACATCATTGGTCTTAGGGAGTTTAGAAAAGAACATTTCCATTTATCTTTCAAAGCCAAGTTTGTCTGAAGCATAAACCAACCCAATCAATGGATTAAAATCAAACTTGTGTGCCATACATGATGGTGTCACAAGAACAATTTTATATGGATCAGGATAGACATTTGATTATCACAAATTCAGACAATCAACTTACTAATCATTTTCCTGTTAACATAGGAATCATAAGTAGGATATTCCTATGATGATCTCAAACCACATGTTAATTCCCAAGCCAATAGCACTAATACATTGGTTTCATCCTATCATAATCATGACCATAAATCAAATAACAGTGGAAAGTTATCAAGTCATTGGCTTTACCAAGCATGTTTCCCAAGCAACTATATCATCTGAATCAGATGAAATCCAAGCATAAAATAATCTAATAAGCCACCAGAAACATTATAGATCATCTTAAGCAACAAGCCTTAGGCCAATAACCACTTAGCATGTTTACAATTCATCCAAACATGATCCAATTTATCCATTATATGACCAACCCCAGGATAAGAACCCTAAATGGATATGTCATCCCAATCAAAATCAGACAGTAGCCAGAGAGGACACTGCCAGCATCTAGCATTGCATCAGCAAGCACAGACAGCACCAGGGGAGAAGAATCGAACTCACCGTAGGTCCTCGCTAAAGACTAGAAGAGGAAGCAGAGGGGCCGACGACCATGGCGGCACGGGGATCACCCTAGAGGGTACGCTGCAACCCGCACGGCGCCACGGAAGTGACGCTAATCACGCCTGGAGGTGCAGAACATCACCTCGACACACGACGGCCACTGCAGCACCTGGATCCATGCCAACCCCCAAACCCTAGGGTTCGGGACGGCATCGATCCATCGCAGGAGAGCCCCAGGCTCAAATCCAATTGGATAGAACGAACGGGCATCGTCGACAACCCCCTGTTGCACCACGGCGGCGACCAGAACGGACCACGGCGGCGAGAGTCGTCGGTGGCGGCATCCGCCGGCGAGGTCGAGGAGAGGAGGATGAACTCGAGGGAGAGAGAGAGGCAGTGAGGAGTGGGCTGAGTTGGGCCAAACCCTTCGGGGTAGTTCTTGTGTCTGTGACTAATGGGCTACTAGGGCCCAATAAGATAAACCAGCCCAGAAATCCTTTCAGGCCTATTTTAATAAACAGGAAAAGACCAAAATACCCCTGGATTTAATTAAATTCTAGAAAATAAAATAAAAGTCCAAAAATTATAAATAAAATATTTTTGCATTCACAATAATACACACTAGCTAAATAAAATAAGATATAAAATTTTAGACATTAAGATTTTTTATAAGAATTTTGTAATTTATATATTCCTTATGGAATTTTACAAAATTATTGAAAGATGATAAAAATAAATAAAAATCACTTTCATTATATATTTATATTATAGTATTTTAAAAAAAATACTAAATAAATATTTTATGACAATTTTTAATGAAGACTTGATAATTCATAAAAGAATTATTAAATCAAAAAAAGTCAAATAAAAGGGGAATAAAATAAAATAAATCAAAATATGTTATAAATATTGAAAAATAATATTTATAAATGCTTTATTATTATTAAAAAGAACCTTATATAATAATAGGGTAACTGCATATCAAATTAAATAATTCATCACATTACATGCATAATCATATTGCTTCTTTAAATATTGTCCTTACCAGGGAAGCATGACCTAGGCGAGGTATCTGGCGTGGGTGATCCGAACAATCGAACGTGATGCAGGACTCCGAGCCGCTGAGGTACTCAGGTATGGCTGGTGGAGAGGTCACAGCCAGACTGACTTGGTGAGTGATCATCTTCTGCACCCTGTTGGTTGGGCGTCCCTTCTGGATCATCAGGGACCCTTTTGGTGGTGGATACCCACCTGCACCGTTATTTGACGCTGGTGCGACCGGCGGCTGCGACGTCCGCCGGGTGGTGGTGGAGGAGCTCCGTGGGCGATGGCACCTGGTGCGGGTGCGGGTCCGAATCCAGGGTTCACGGTCTGGCGCCGCATTTGGGTGAGGCCCTCGCTGAGCTTCTGAAACTCTCAGCAGTCCCTGAGCATGTGGATGGCCTTCTTCTTACCATCTTGTTTGTCAATGTAGAAGTGGATGGTGCAGGGGCCGGAAAGTTCGTCGTATGTCGAAGGCTCGTCATCGCAGTTGCGACGTTGCCACGTTTGCGTGGGTCGTCCGCCGTTGCAGTAGTTGCTATTGCGGTATCTGCTGTTGTGGTTATCGTCATCGCGTCAATCGGCGTATCCAGCCGCAACCATGTCGACTCCGTCGCGATCGTCATAGACGCACGATCTTCTTTTGCTGCGACATTCGGGCCTGCGGCCGTAGTCATCTTCATCGTCTGAATGCGCTCGGTTGACGGAATCTTCGCCATCTGCCCATCAGTTGGCAATGTCCATGAGGTGGTTAAGTGTCTTGGGATTGACGCGCCCAGGCTCCTCCTTGAAATATGGGTGCCTAGCATCGTCCTTGAAGGCGTCGATTGCTCTTTCCTCGGAGATGTGTGTGGCGGAGTTCTTGATGTGCGACCAGCGTAATATGTATGAGCGAATGGACTCGTTGGCCCGTTGGGTGCAGGCCCGTAGCTCTTTGATTGAGGCTGGCCTCTTGCTGGTACCCTTGAAGTTGCACATGAAGTTGTATGCCAGTTATTCCTAGCTTCGGATGGAGCCGGAGGATAGGCTATTGAGCCAGACCCTGGCTACGCCTGTCAACTGCAGTTGAAGGCATTGTAAGGCGGTGTTCTTGTTTCCACCGTGGAGCTTGATCGGCGACAGGTGATCGTCTAGCCAAGCCTTTGGCTGCTGTGTGCCGTCGAACTTTGGATTGTCCGAAGGGAGCTTGAAATTTTTTGGCATCCGCGTTTGCCGAACGGATCTGCTGAAGCATTTGGCTCCACACAACTCTCCGTCGTCCTCTTCTTCGGACTCAGTTGAGCACGCGCGCTTAGCACGTGATTTGTCGATCTTGCGTTGGGTGAGCTCATGCGAGCGTCGTAGTTGCTGCTGCGGCGCCGTTGGCTCTTGCGGCACTGAGGAAGGTCCTTCTCGTCCTCCTCGGATGAGGGTGTGCGGCTTCGAGTGAACTTGATCGCAGCTTTTTTCTTCGGCTCCACAGGAGTTTCGTCTTGGAGCGCAGCTCTGACTAGTCCGAGTCCTGCTAGCGCAGACTTGTGCATTGCATTCTTCGGGTCACCCGCCGGAGGCGGATTGGACGCAAGATAGGTGGTGGCCGCCATGATCGCTGCATGCGACGTTTTCAGCATGACGTTTCCTTGCGAGTCCATCATCATGAAGGACATGTTGAGGGCCCGGTTGACCTCGCATCATGCGACGGGATCCATGCGCTCCATGCGGGAGCCGTACTTGTTGGCGTTGTTGCCATGTGAAGTGGATCCGTCAGCGGCAGAGAGCGCAGGATTTCGCAGCTGCCTTCTGAAGCTTTTCGAGCTCCTCCATCAGCTTCACCTGCCGGTTGTGCTCGTCAATTAGGAGGAGGTGGTAGGCCATCAACAGATTTCGGGAGGCGTCCGCGGGTAGGATTTTGTTGCCTGACACGACTTCGTGTTCTTGGCGCCAGCCTTCCTCATTGAGGTTGATCTGTTCATAGCCGCTATTGCCGCCTTGGTTGGCTCTGTTAGTCGGGTCTTCCCCGTTTTCTCCATTCCCAGCCTGCGGGTTGGGAGGGGAATTGGGTGGTGGATTGGCACTCGAACCCAGCGGTGGGTCCGCTCTGTTGTTGATGACGGCGCATAGGTAGTGCTCGCGGAATGGGTCGGTGCTGCCGCAACCTTTAGATCCGGAACCATAAGTTCCTTCATCCGAAGGGGGACCGCACAGATCAGAGTTGTAGCTGCTGCTGTCATCCGAATCATCTGTCAGCGTCGATGCGTGCAAAGCGCCGATGGGTGGGACCCACGAAGCGGGCCTGATGGATGGTGGTGGCATCCGTTCTGGGAGCGGAGGGTGCCGGTTTGCCGCACCTGGAAGCAGAAGCTCCCGAACAGCATCTCGAGCCCATCGCCGACGGACTCGAAATCCTTCAGGGTGGCCGGCGAGTGGGCGGTGAATTCGAAGGCGCCGAAGAGGAGGTGACTCTTTGTCACCGATGAATCGTAGATAGATCCGGATGGAACCGTCACGACCGCACGATCAGCGTCCCCGCTACCCACAGACGACGCCAATTGACGAGGTTTGATCTCGTCAATGACTATTGTTATGGACTTGGGTTTGGGAGAAGATGGGAATGCTGGAAGTCGCGGAACGGTTAATAGACAAGCAACACAGGGACACGAGATTTACCCAGCCAGTTCTTGAGGGAAAAACCCTACTCGCTATGCGCTCTTGATTATGGCGGAAACGAAGATTATAGGGGTGTGCAAATGCAATCTGGCGTGAGGTGCGTATGAGGTGAGGTGAGGTGATAGATCCTTCTCGCCGTACCCTCCTGGCCTTTATATAGATAGGCCAGGTTTTGGGACAGGTCAAGTCAGTTATAAATTAGGGTTGATACCCTTTGAAATTCTAACTACAGCTAGACTTGCCCTCCAAGGAATCGAAACCGCCATGGGCCTAGGCCACCCGAAATCTTCATGGGCTGCGTGTCCTTGTGTGGGCCTTCCTTGACCTGGACCAGGTATACTAATGTCGTGCATCCGTATGGTATATCTATGTCAGGAACCCTGGTGACTCTCACTTTTGGGATGTCCCCATGGCTTCCAAAATGCATTTTTCCATTTTGGTGTTTGTAATATTAAGGATGGATCTCGGATAAGTTTTTAGAAGGACAAGTGGCTTGGCCACGATACCTTATAAGAGCAATATCCATCTCTGTACAATATTGTTAGCTATAAGGGGATACAATTTCCCAAGTTATAGAATCAAATCCTCCAAATATGTCTTCACGAAGAGATTTCATTGGACATGGATTGGAATCATAGAATAATCTTCTACTAAGATTACCTTTGGTACAGTTATTGGATGGCAATGATGATTTCAAATGGAAACTACTTGAGAATGGAAAATTCATAGTAGACTCCATGTATAGAGCTTTGATGCAACCTGATATTCCAGTCGATAATGATAATAAGAAAATTTGGAAGATGAACATACCTCTGAAAATGAAAATATTCGCATGGTCTGCGTCGTGGTGTTATCCTTACTAAAGATAATTTTGTTAAATAGAATTGGCATGGAAGTAAACGATATGTTTTCTCTTATAAAGATGAGACGATTAAGCACTTATTCTTTCAATGCAAATTTGCTAAGTCTATATGGTCAATCATCCAAGTAGCATATGGTTTATCTCCTCTCGATTGGTTGCCAATATTTTTGGTAACTGGTTACAACAGATAAATGATAAGTACAAAATTCTGTTTAGAATGAGCTCGTTTGCCATTATTTAATCGTTATGGCTATATAGAAATAATAAGATTTTTAATAATATTTTGTCTTCTAACCTGAAGGTTATCTACCGAAGTACGGCTACTCTCCGTCTATGGTCACCTCTACAACATATGAAGTTCTGCAACGTGTTTACAGAGGGGTGTACACGATTAAAACATACGACGAGGGATTTTTTTTTAACTTGGGTGACAGCATGTTCTGAGAAATGGATAAACATATTTTGTTGTAACCATTGCCTAGTTTTTTCTTTTGTCAGCTATGTGCCGTATGCATTACTGTTCGTAATAAACGCTCATTTAAAAAAAAAAAACCTCGCTCGGCTTCCAAAACTGACGCACAAGTGCAGATGCTATCGCTCTGAAATTCGTCACAATCTTTTAACATGACCAATGACACCTACCGTGTGTCGGTGTCCCAAAGAAATAAACTCAAAAACACTATGGAAAATCCACACAAGAAAGTATCTGAATCGGGCAGTCTGATGTGTTCTGAAGACGTGCACCACCAGGATCTACATAACCGGAGCACGCTCCTCGTCTGTGGACTGAGCGCCGGCGTCGGGCAGGTTGGTGACCCTGACGACGAGCGGCGTGCGCACGCGGTGGTAGCCGTCGGACCAGACGATCTCGCCGAAGTCGTAGCGGCCGCGCGACAGCTTCGCCGGCGTGACGGTGACGTAGTACTCGGCCCTGGCGCAGCGCAGGGAGAACACCAGCGCAGGCGGCCACACCGCGACGCGCGCGCCCTGGGGGCTGACGACGGTGGCGTGGTACACGGCGTCCCTCCGGAGGCCCACGTTCGTCACCGTCCGCTTCACGGTCGCCGCGGCGCCCAGCTCGGCGAGCACGATGGCCGGGTAGTTGAGGTCGGACGCGCCGGCGGCGGCGCCGCTGCAGCTCGTGTTGAGCGCCGGGGAGGGGAGCACCATCTGCCGCACCTGCGCCTCCGTGTAGCCGAGGCCGCAGAGGAACCGCACGTGGTCGCGCGCGTCCGCGTCGTAGACCAGCCCCGGGTCCAGCGCGCGAAGCGGGTCCACGTGGCCCGCGCCGGCGTCGAAAGCGTCCGCCGCCTTCATCGTCCCGCCGGCCACCATCGTGTCAGACGTGTCGTCGTGCACGTACGCCGTGGTCATGATGGCCGACTTGACGGCGGCCGGCGACCAGGTCGGGTGCACGGACCTGAGGATGGCGACGATGCCGGAGACGTGGGGGCACGACATGGACGTGCCCGTGTCGAAGTTCCACTCCGTGGAGCGCTTGTCCAGAGGTAGCACCGTCGGCGACGACTTGGGCGGCCACGCCGCCAGGATGTTCACTCCGGGCGCGGTGATGTCAGGCTGCAGCAGCAAATCGCTTCAGCCATTGCCCAACTCTCCGCCATGCCAGGCCACATATGCTCAGTACTTCACGTGATCGTTACCTTGAGGATGTTCGGAGAGATGGAGCTGGGCCCTCTGGAGGAGAAGTACGCGACGGCCGGCGCCGGTGTCATGCCGACGACGGTCCTGCTCGGCGAGACGTGCACGGTCGGCCGTTGCCTGCAGTGTCGCGCACGCGTTGTCAGAGAAGAGCACAAGGATCTCTTTATTGATCCGACGGCGGATTGGTTACCTTGCACGGCTCTGGATGTAGTTGAGGATCTTGGTGCCCTGGCGCAGGTTGACGTGGACGGTGGGCAGGAAGTTGTCCTGGTTCGACTTCCGGGAGCTGGTGTCGGCGAAGATCACGCCGGAGCCGCCGGCGGCGTACACCGCCAGCGCCGCGCCCTCGCTGGACACCATCCCGATGGTGGAGAAGCACAGGACGATCTTCCCGGCCGCCGCCGTGCGGTTCACCACCTGGTCGAACGAGCACGTCCTTCGCACACAAAATCGATTTGTCAAACAGAAAGTCACCACACGGTAGCCATAGCCACTGCTCGTGGTTGTGGACTGAGAGAGGTTTTTTACCCATCCGCAAAGACGCTACTGCTCTCCACTAATGGCATCACCATGTCCTTGACAATGAAGCCCTCTCCCTGTGCAAATGCCCCAAATTACATCCGTTATTTCTGAATTTCAACAACAGTAAATCCATTTCTTGCATACCGTGTCGATCGTGTATGCAGTGGTCACTAGGTGGGGCCAAGAACTCACCACGACGGAGGCGTTGTTCCCGAGCGTGATCACCGTGGGGAACCTCCTGTCGATGGAGCTGGCGGCGACGGTGATGCCCCACGGCGACACGTTCTGCACCATGGCCGCGTCCGGCCCGTCGTTTCCCGCGGAGAACACCGTGGACACGCCGAGCTGCATCGCGTGGAACGACCCGACCTCGGTGCTCGTCGCGAACAGCGGCGCCAGCGGCGGGGACGACCCCAGGGACGCCGAGATGACGTGCACGCCGTCGCGCAGCGCGTCGTCGAACGCCGCCAGGATGTCGGCGTCGCTGCACCGGCCCGTCATGTCCTTGAACCAGCACACCTTGTACACCGCCAGCCGCGCCCTGGGCGCGCCCCCGCGCGCGACGCCGCGCCCAAGCCCGCCGAAGTAGCTCGCGTTGGGGGACACGGCGCCCACGGCCGTGGACGCGGTGTGCGTGCCGTGGCCGACGCGGTCCCGGGGCGACCGGTACTCCGCGCCGCCGCTGGTGTTGAGCGGGCCGAGCTCGCTCTCGATGCCGGCGAGGTAGTAGCGCGCGCCGATGAGCTTGCGGTTGCACGCGGTGGCCGGGTCGAAATGCTGCCCTCCCACGCACGTGCCACGCCATGAACACGGCACGGGCCCAAGGTGGGAGTCATCCCTGAAGCTCTCGGATTCAGGCCACACCCCTGTCGACAACACACACCCATGAAAACATCCAAATGGAGTGCAATGCTAAGTACCACATCACAGTAACAGCTAGCACGAATGAGTGTGGGTGCTAACAAAATTGTTAACTTCAGATCCCATGTCAGAATCCAGGAAATGATTTTCACTTTCAGTTTCAGGTTTGTTCGTTTTATTTTTTTCTCTTGCCTTGCTGTTGGAAACCACATTGTGATGCTATGGTAGTGGTACCTACAATCTTTCTTCAGGCTAAGAAGAACATGCATGCAGGGACTTCACTTTTCATGTGTGGAGATGGAGAAGAAGGTACAGAAAAAAAAAGTGAAGCAGGATATGCAAGGGTGTGAAATCGTCAGAGGACAAGTACCCGTGTCGAGGATGCCGACAATCACGTCGTCTCCGTACTTCAAATGCATTTGGGAGGATGGTTGCTCCATCGGCAAATGCAAGCTGAGGCCCATGAAATCCCAGCTCCTTGTTGTATGGAGCTGCAGCATTCTACTCCTGAATACTGATATGACCTCTTCTGATTCTGATATTAATGATCATGGAAATATGAAAATATTCAAGTGCAGAAAACTAGTAGGTACATAGAGATACAGGTATGTTTGCTGACAATAACTCCCACGGCGTATAGGTGATTGTTACCTGACAGGGAGGTGGCTTGCGTTGAATTGAGCAATGCTGCAAAACCAGAGAATCCATAACTGTAGCTATACAGAATAGCTTGCCTTGCTTCATCCAGCCTGCAATGTTATGTTCATATAAGTGTCTTCTTAGCCACATTTATTGCCAAAGTAGAACAAGCATGTCCAGATTGTAGGAGCTGGTGTTTTTTTTCTCTAATCAAACAATTGAATTGCTTCAAGTTAAGCATGCAGATGAACATAAGAAACAAGATTAATGGTCTCTACTATGGTATAAAGTACACAAAAAAATAATTACCTAAATTTACCTCGACTTATTCAACGTTATGGCTATTCACCCGATACTCGTAGTACTACGCAGCAGTAACTCCGATGAAAATTTGTATTATGAAATGCAGAAGATGGTGCTTCTGCACTGTATCGTTTTTTCAATCGGTTTCAGGAAAATTCAGTGGTCTTTTTGTGTTCCCCTTTAACTTTAGTGCTGAAAGTAAGATAGTATATTACTCTGCGAAGACTCTTGACAGAAGTTGGAGATGAAACCGTGTGGTCAGAGAAGGAGTCAGCCCGTTGTTGTGGCCCAAGTACACAATGTGAACCTGCAACGAAACAGAAATGAAGTGAACAACTGATCTGACAAAGATGAAAAGACAGACTGAAAACCTGCACAAAAAACACTACATGTGAATGAGATTCTGGAGCGCATTGAACAGAATCAATGGCAGCAAATGAGAGCGAGGACACAACCAGCAGAAGCAGAAAAGCAGCCATTGTCCTTTACACAATGACAATGGTGGGGTGGCAGAGAGATATATATGGACATCATACACAGACAGAAGGACACAACATATGATTCTGCGGGGGAAAGTGTTCGCGCCATGTCGTAGGGTGCTTGCAAGACAAGCTTTGCAAAGCTAGGATGGCCCTGACATCCCTCCATGGCTGCATCATTCCCCTCCCTTGTTCATTTAGTGATCTAGTCTACAGATGGTTGACGGTGATGATTAAGCCTATCGAGTTAAGTACACAGTCTAGCTACTGTAGAGAGTACAGGATAACAGACCTAGAGTTTGTTAATTGCAGCCTAACCCTGTTGCCCTCGTGTTTTAATGATCTGATCTAGTGTTATGTTACTTCCTAGACAGAAGAGGCAAAGATCCAGCTATCAGCTACAGACATAGATTACATGCTGTAGCCTTTGGGATCCTCCAAAGGCTAACTTCAAGGCATCAGCTTAAAATAACTACTAAAAGGCTAAGATCTAAGTTCCTAAAGTGAAAGGAAATAGGCAAATGTCTTCAGTTATGAAGATAACATGTGTGCACAAATCATTAGGCTCTGAATATCTAGTTTAATGACAAGACAAACTCTGGTGACCTACCATTAGTAGCCAAGGTTATAGCAAAATCCCATGAGTGTGAGAACCTGTAAAGTACTTGAAGAAAATCTATAATGTCTAGCAGTTGGTCCCTCTGAGTTAAAGTGAAAAAACTTTTCTGGTCCCCTGTCAAACCATATATAGTAAAATCCAAAAATATAATAAAATCCAAGACAGGTTAGTGTGCACTGAAGTTTACTGCACATGTTTCTACACTCTTTATAGGATTGTGTGCAAGCATAATGCATTCGCTGAACCATGATAATGCTGAGCACTCACTCTTTATAGGAAAATATAATTCTCAATCTGCATGGACCATGATTAATTAACTGGTATTTCATCCTTCACACCCTACTTTACATGCATTTGCAAATGCTTGCAACTTGTAACGAGCGGGGTGTGTTAGATCTAGCATGCATAGAAGTGGCAATCCTATAATTTAGTGTATGTATTTGAGCTTGTGTACAATCAACGAGCATGCTTGTAGAACTTACCTTGTTCTACTGTATGCAGCTTTTAAATTGATGATAAATAGACTGTTACAGAAGAGAATGGAGGCTGTAATGACGTTATAAAGAGAGACACAGAGAAAAACAAATCTGATGTGCTGGCAGTGTAGTACAGTTTAGCAGAACATGAAGTGTGCTAGAATATCTTGAATCTCATTCCTGCAGACATACTTCAGCGATGGAATTGTCTAGAAGGAGGCTGCCACTGCACTCTAGGCCCCCTGACTGATAGCTCTGACTGCCAGCGCTAACACTCACTTGCATTTTGACGAGTGTTCGAGAAAAAAAAGTAAAATGATGAAGATCATTGCAGGCCAGGAATACTGTAGTATCTAACATTATGAAACTTCCAAACACATCCCTTGACGTGAGAATTAATCGTAATTCTTCACTTCAGAAAAAAGTTACCAGCATGCTTCAGCAACCATCAGTCCTCCATCTTTTAGGTACTGCCATATGTAAATTTGCATCATTGGTCACAACTCACAACAACACAAATAATGGGTTTGCACATGGATTGGGTTTGTGTTCATGTCCAGTAATTGCCTTACATCCCTGCAAGTCAAATTATGGTCAACACAGTTGAGAGGACTAGCTTGTACTGTCCCTTATAGTTTCATGTAATCTAGGATTTGCCTATGAGATTGTTTCACTTTTACCCCCTATTCTTTTCTTGTCAGCTGTGTGCATCTTAGCTATGCAGAGGCCGGGTGGGGCTCTATGATTGTATCATCTTGATGTAAACATTGGAGTCTAATAAAAGCGCCTTTATCAAAAAAAAAAAAAAAACTTGTACTGTCCCTCTTCCAGAATTATGGCTAATGCTCATTCAAGACCCGTCTTCATAATTTACCCCACATTTGGTGCAATTATGCACCCTGCAAACCCAGATCTTCCTCTGGCTTCCGGTGAGGGAAAAAAATAAGGATGGGAGAGCTACTGCTACTCCAAGATGAATTAATAATTGACGAAATACCTCTCTTCGTCGAGAAGTAGCAGGCTCTGTTACATGCTAGTCTTTAACTGTATGAACTCCTGAACCTTCACCAGGCAAGGAACTATGGAGCCTTTCTGAAAATGCCTTCCACAACCCCTGTCATAAAATAGCTATAGCGATTACTAGAATATCTGGAAGTGCGCAAACAGCAAGGTTTTCTGAGGAGAGGATGAGAATTCCGAACATTCTAAAATCTGTTCAACTAAATTAAGCCTTTGGACCTGTCAATTCGACAGCGGAGCTAGACTGCTACTAAGCCATCCAATTTTGGAGTAAGGTTATCAACTAAATCATCATATAGCCACTAGGATGATGTTTAGATGCAACTTCTATATTGGAAAAATGGATGTGCATGGAGCTTCATTGTACATGTAAAGTTGAAGACATGCTTGGTAATATTTGATTTCTCGTGAAGTGCTACATTTTAATCCCAAAAGCCTCATGCGGGACTTATCGATACTTATATAGGAATTTAGAGAGGATAAACTGAAATTACAATATCTTGAGTTCTGCCTTCTTCTAATACAAGTGACATGCACTTGGATGTGTGTGTTCACTAAAAAATAATATTTTGAGTTCTCCCCAATCAACTAGTACTATACTAAAAGCAAATCACTTTACACCAAAACGATAAGTGAAGCCTTTTTGCTTCAAAAATACTCAAAAGTCAAAATGTACTAATATGGTAGTAAAGCTTGGAGCAAATTGAGAGAAATTTTATCTACTAAGAAGTGAGACTAATTACCTCTCATGTAGAGTTGAAAAAATCCCATATAATGTTACGGAAGTGCAGAATAGCATCTGAAACATTTTTTCCTTCATGTGCACGAATTTCTCAAGTATACTTTATATTTCAGCCAAGTAAATTTCCTGAAATGGATTCATAAGATAGCTGAGGCCTATATTTAACCATTAGGCTGTCAGAAAAATGTTAAACATGTATAGATTTAACTATTTGGCAGTCAAACAGGAGACTTGAAAGTGTAGCATTAACTAATTTTGTCCAAATTCAGAGAGTATTATATTGGTTCTTCTAAACAAGGGGAATTCAGTCCCTGCATGAAATTTTGCCACTGCATGGTTAGCTTTTGGAATATACGAAATGAAGAAGCAGGAAAGGAAGAAGCAGTTACCAAAGCATGCATCATACTAGTGTGAGCACACAGTACCCTTAGAACTGACACTAGACAACTAGAAAAACGGAATATGTACTCGAGTTCCCAAATAACAAGATTAACAAACACTACTCTGAAAGCTGCATCGTAGAAGAATCTAGACAATTACCTTTTCAAGTTTCACCAACAAAATAGGTAAACCTTTAGGGCTTTCTAGGACCAGACAATTAAGGAAGAGACTGAGTGGAGCATGTTTCCTTTACGTGTTACTCTGAAGATGCAAGTGTAAAGTGGGTGCAACTTATAAAGTCCTACCAAAATAATTCCCTCGGTGAAGAGATAAAGGCTACTCCCCACTCAAGACATGGCTGCAGGCTATGCTCAAAAGTAATGAGACTTTGGGGTATTATGTGATGTGTCAAGTTTGGCGTCATGGGCGTAGTATGATCTGCTAGATGCCACACCATGGTAGTGTTGCGATTCTATCCAGTTAGCATCTTTCGCATCAGCCGTGGACAAATCTCGCCGCACCGTCAAGGTGCAGGTAGTCATTCAAAAAATCCAAAGAAAAGCCCCATCCATACATCACCTCAGCTGACTTCTACATAGTTGGGACAAATCAAACAGAAGTGCGGATGCAAGTGCGGAACCAGCTGGAGATCAGACGGTCTAATCAGCTAGAATTTGATGTTTTTCCTGATCCTGGTTAAATGAAATCGAGCAACCTAACCAGTACCCACAGTTTCAGTGTGCATAGCCAGCGCCACAAATCTCGCAGAGTCACAGGCATTCGGTCGAACACCTGGTTGGCGCATGAAGGTTCTTGCCAAGCAGAGAGTCCACACCGTACCCATCCAGCGAGCTCTAGTTGTTCAATCACACCGACTCAATTATCTCTTCGACTAGTGAGGAACTTTTTTCATCAAATGCACAAAGTGATCTAAAGGCAGCCCCGCCTTTAGTGATCTCAAGTTGAGGATATGGGGATTAGCCTGACCTGAGCATGTCAATTGGCAGCGCAATCAGAGGATGGAGACAGTGACACCTTCCAGAATCCAATCGGACAAAAAAGGGGGATTTTGACCTAATAAGACTGGGATCAATCGAGGAGGAACAAATGTTAGTTGGGCGTTGGACTTGGAAGACTGCCACTGGTCCAGCCAAAAAAGGGACGATCCTTCCCAGTCCACGCAAATTCCCCACCGCGACACAAGACAACTCCGTGAGGATACCGCGGTCGCGGCCTGTGATCCAGACATCCACCTGTCGTGGAGCCAAGGCAAGCGAAAGAAATGGGGGTGGGATGTGCGCACCACTACCAGCAGTCCACCAATAAACCTCATCATTCCGCCTTCTGGGAAATGGGGCAGAGGAGTGAGGGCAACGCAACCAGGTCCGTCAAAGACGACGACGATGGGATCCAGCCACCTCTGCACTCCGCGATCACCATTGTCTCACTCGAACTCCAGTGCGCGCTGCCCTTTACCTCCTGGCCGACTGCTGCCATTTCCCATCACACTTTTCTTCTCTTCCACACACGACACAAGAAAATTCCCCGGATATACGTACGTACAGGAGATAAATGCAGGGGGAGGGAGAAAATTCCCTGCCATGCCCTTCTTAAATGCGAGGTTTACGCCGTATAAAACGAGGACTGCCTGCCAGAACTGAACCTGTTTCTTTCTTCTCCTTGAAACGCATGATAAATAGAGACAGGGAGATGTTCCACTTGGGGCCTTCTTCTGCGTTTCTTCATTCTCTGTAGCTTTCAGCAGATAGGGATCCATACCTTCTCTCCTCTTGGACTTCTTTTCTTCCTCCATAGTTTCAGACAAAAAAGTGTTTTGTTTAGTGACAACTTGCTTCTTCCTCCTCCTCCTCCTCTTCTTGGTGTTTTTTGTTTTTGTGCTTTAGAAGCTGTGTGTTATGGGTAACTGCTGGTTTAGAGGGAACCCATACTTTAACAGGGTTTCTTCCAACGCAACAAAGTCAGGTAACTGCTGGTATTTCTTGGTATGGTTTTATGTGACTGCGCACGCAGTACAGTTCTTTCTTTTATATATCTTTGAATTGATACCCCGATTTCGAAATATATACATACATGCATGTTGTCATGTTGATATGGAGTATTTTGTTCATGAGTAGAAAACACTGTTGGCTTTCCAGGTAAACAGGTTCTTTATCCTTTTAAATTTGATGGTGACTTGGGCCAATTGATTCTGAATCTAGATATAGCATGCCTTCCTGATCAATGAAATTGTGCCTATTCCAATACTATATGCTTCAGTCTGATCCACTCCATTCATCGTGCTTGTTTTCAGTTTGTTTTTGTCCATCGAAATCATCGATAAGAAGTTTAGTGATCTGTTTAAACTATTCTGAATATTTTCGTTCTTACTTCAGTATTCTGAATCATTTGCAAGCTATTTTTGGAATCTCTGAACTATTTGCAGCTTGCAGGTTTCTATCAAGCTTCTGACATGCATGACTTGCCGTTTCATCTTCTGCAGAATCTCCAAAATTGCAGAGCCCGTCCGAGAGAACCGAGAAGGATGACAGCCTACTGCCATCCAACCCGAAGGAGGTGGAGGAGCTGCGCAAGGACTCGTCTCAGAAGAACCCTCTGATAGCGTTCACATTCGAGGAACTCAAGAGCATCACCAAGAACTTCAGACAGGACTCGGTGCTAGGGGGAGGTGGGTTTGGCATGGTCTATAAAGGGTACATCACAAATGATCTTCGCGGAGGGTTAGCGGTGGAAGAGCCGCTCCGTGTTGCCGTCAAGGTCCATGACGGAGACAACAGCTACCAAGGCCACAGGGAGTGGCTGGTGATTAGCATTTTCTCAATTATCTTTCTTTGGTGGTATTTATTGAATTATACTGCTTGTTACACATATGAATTTGAATTTTTTTTTGTGTCATGTCTGCAGGCTGAGGTCATATTTCTTGGGCAGCTCTCACACCCAAATCTAGTGAAGTTGGTTGGGTATTGCTGTGAGGGTGATCACCGGGTTCTCGTCTACGAGTTCATGCCCCTAGGATCTGTGGAATCGCATCTGTTTTCGAGTAGGGCCAAAACCTGTTCCTGGCACTGTTGCTTGTTTTGCTGCAGGTTATCATTGTTTTGCAATGCTCTTGGTGGTTATGACACCAACCAGTTTCATTCACGTAGGCTATTTCATGTTTCAAAATTATATGAGTTTTGCAGCTAGCTAGTGTGAATTTGGAACCAAATTTGTTACTTGCCTAAAATGTGTAGCAAATTTATGCCAAAAAGAACTAGTAACAAATTGCTGCAGTTTTGCTGCATTTCTTCAGTAAAGTTCAGTCATTTTCCTTTTTTGCTGTATTTCTTCATAATCGCATGACCAGTGTGGGTGTAGTATGCATTACTATTTTTCCACATGTATTTATCACACACTATATTATGTAGATCTGTTCAAGTATTGGCATTTGCTAATGCAGGGGTGATGTTGCCACTGCCATGGTCCACCAGAATGAAAATTGCACTTGGTGCTGCAAGGGGGCTCGCCTTCCTTCATGAAGCTGAGAGGCCAGTCATCTACAGGGATTTCAAGACATCAAACATATTGCTAGACGAGGTACGTAAACCGTGATCCGTTGCTCCGGTGTTTGCATTCCTTGCAAAAAAACAAAGTTGTGCCGTTTGGATATTCTGAAGTTATGATGCACTAAGTCCATGGCAATGGTTCAGAAACCAGAATGAACAATACTACTATGAAACAACACCGCTTGCTTGCATTTCCCCTGCTTCTCTGATACTGCAATGTTCATCGCGCAACAGGAGTACAATGCGAAGCTCTCCGACTTTGGGCTGGCGAAAGACGGACCGGTCGGCGACAAGTCGCACGTCTCGACTCGCATCATGGGCACCTACGGTTACGCCGCCCCGGAGTACATCATGACAGGCAAGCAATGTGCTCCAGATTGACTTGAGAGCAAAGCAATGGGGACCTGTTTGTTGCCTGAAGAAGATCACCAGAGATCTCTGTACTTTTCAGCTGCGTGCATTCAGCAGCAGACCGTGTAATGGGCTCTTGTGTGTGACTGCAGGGCACCTGACGGCGATGAGCGACGTGTACAGCTACGGGGTGGTGCTGCTGGAGCTGCTCACGGGGCGCAAGTCGCTGGACAGGTCGAGGCCGGTGAGGGAGCAGACGCTCACGGACTGGGCGTGCCCGCTGCTCACCCACAGGAAGAAGGTGCTGGGCATCGTCGACCCAAGGCTCGCCGCCGACGACTACCCCGTCAAGGCCGTGTACAAGACGGCCATGCTCGCATACCACTGCCTCAGCAAGAACCCCAAGGCCCGCCCGCTCATGCGCGACATCGTCGCCACCCTCGAGCCGCTGCAGCAGCCGGTGGAGCCGGTGGTGGTGGGGGAGAACACGACGAACACCGGCGTGGGCGGTGCCGGCGGCTGAATTGTTCGGCGTTTTCCCGTGTACCTGAAACATATGCTGCCATGTACCTGCATATATTTGTGTTCTATGGGTTGTATAGCGTTCTTCTTCTTCCTCTTAGGTATATTAATTGCTGTAATTTTTGTGTAGCAGGCGATATTAGCTTTCGCTTGAACGAAATACTGGTGGGGGTACATAAATTTTACAACCAATCCATACAGCACCTCAGACCCTCCCTCTTTGCTTCACACTATTAATTCTTTCGAAATTTCAAGTGAAGTGGTTCTAATTGTGGGAACAATATACGGAGTAGATTCTTGCAAACTACTTGGTTTAAGACAGAGCATCAGCCAAGACGACATCTTGGCACCCAAGCGACCACAACCGACAATATGCAACACAATGTAGATATCTTAATCTACCGCCCGCGCCTACTAGGAAAACAGCTATCAGTGGCTATTGATTTTTGCTATTCGTGGTGCACCACCGATGCCCCACTGACATCACGTCCCTGGTAATTGTTATCCATGACGCATCAGCGCCATTGGCAGGAATTTCAAATTTCAAAAAAAAAAGCGGGATGGATCTGACGTTGACCCATCTGAGCTCCCGTGGCTGTCCATGGCGACGACCCTTGACGCGCTGGGAGCTTCGGGGAGTAGAGGCTTCCTTATCCCAACGAATGCGCATGTACGGTCATCTAGGAGAGTAGGGTTGTTAAACCCCCATTCCTTGAAATTTCTACATTAGGAAGGAGTCGATAAGGTTTTTGGCGACTGCTCACTTTTGTTCGATTACTTCCACGCCAACAGTATGAATACTTCCTATGAATCTGACGTACGAGGACAACCTATTCATTTGCATAGCCGACGACGACAACAATGTTGGCGCTACTGCTGTGGTGGGCTTCTCAGCCAAGACGAACGCTTTCACTGGTGTTTGATCTTTGCTACATTTGTGTAGTCTGTCATATGTGATTAGGTTTACTAGTATTGTGTTGTTTTCGTTAAATAAACTCATCCGGAAATTACTTAACATTTCAACATATTGTAGCTACTAAATCGGTTTGAATGTTTTGCCAAACTAAATTAGTTTGCTAAAACATCTTATATTATAGAACATAGGTAGTATTTAGTTTCATATCTTTCTCTAGAGTTAACAGAAGTCAATCGACATTTTCTCCACTTAGCTCGAATTTTCTCTCCAAAGAGGGAACTATGTGTTGGACTAGGTCCAACGTCATAGTATTGGTACAAAGTTTGGAATAACAATGAAAATGATTTTCCAAGAAGAAAAAATGGAAGCAACAGTAAAGCTCGCATTGTGAAAGATATTGAGGCCTATCCAACGACCAAGCTCATAACCAAGGCCTTCGCTATCGACCTAATAAAGGACCAATTACTTGATGTCATTGCCTACCACAAACTCCTTTATAAGGAGCAAGACTATCGTAAGAAAATGAATACCTTATTCTCGTTTCACTTCCGTGCCATGGATCTATACAGTTCAAATTGATGCACTTTTTGATTGTTTACATGCACTCTAATGATAAAAGTTTGAGGTATGGGCATAGAAGGTATTGGGAATTATCAATGGACCGGTAGAATCACAACATGAACTCAGTGACTTGTGATACCATCGTGCATCTATAACCTACACTAGCTTGTGAACTATTTTTTCTCAGAATTGCTCTTTTGCTTAGCACCATGCCCATCTGCTTCAATTGTCTCATACAACATGCTCTTGTCCCACCATGAGGAGGCAACGGTCTTGTAATTCTTTTTGCCCCACTGATATGGAATTTGGGTCACGAAAAAGGTTGATCCAACGAGAATGAGCAGACATGGGTAGGAGGAAGCAAGATCGAGTGTTTTGGAGATGTAACACGGGCAACTTCGAGTCCTCATACATGGATATGACAAATTGGTGATGCACTTGGTAGGAATGACTATGTATCTAGGTTTGGGTTTGTTCTCATGATGACATGCAGATTGTTCACCCTTCCGACTGATTAGTGTCTGCGGTTCATGTATGATAAGGTGGTCAGTGTCACACCCTTGAGTGTTAATGTTACTCTTAACCCAAGAAAAGCTTCTGAAAGTACAAATAACAGTACATCTACGTATTTAAGTTCCATTCGTTGATGGTGGTTCATTGCCCAATTGAATTTGCATTTGGTATATAGTTAGAATATAATTTTGGAAAAAATAATATTTTCCTTAGTGCACCAACTGGTTGTTTTGTACGTGTCAATATGTTGTTAAATGATTAACATGTGGCTTGTTTTTATTCCACAACATGACATTTGTGTTATTTGTATGTCCTCGGACTATACGAAGAAGAGAACATAATGAGCAGATTCCTTTCATTGTGCTACTTCTAGGCTTCCCAATCCAGACGATCACGCGTGTAAGGTCATCTAGCAGAGTAGGTATGTGAAACCCTCGTTCCTTGAAATTCTACACTAGGAGGGAGTCGATCAGATTTTTGGGAAGCATCTCGGTGCAACTGCTCACATCTGTTCGATTACTTTCGCGCCAACCGTACAACTACTTCCTGTAGGGGTTTGTAGCATGGAAAACAAAAATATTCTACCGCATGCAAACAAACAAGCCAAGATCTATCTACTAGATTGTAGCAACGAGTCGATAGAGTAACTCACTCTCGAAGATTCCAAAGCGGTTAACGAGAGCAGATTCTCGTGGGTGATGTAGTCGTACTCTTGCCGATCTCAAGATCGCGTAGACGATCCTTCCGGCACTGCTCGCCAAGCTGCAACTGCTCACACGCTCGGATTTGATGAAGACCTTCCTCTCCTTGTTCCAAAGAAAATGGAGGTTGTAGCACTCTCCTCGCGATTCCAAAGACGACGACGTGGTGCAGTGCTCAAGTAGAGGAGATCTCGCAGGGCTTCGCCTTAAGCCGGAGCGAGTATGGTGAACTATGAGAGAGGCATTGGTGATCTAGGGTTTAGAGGGCGCCAAGGGGAGGGTTTGGTCGGTGGCTAGGGTTTGGGGAAACCCTAACTCGCCGAGTTAGAGGAGTCCCTAGGCGGCGGCGACTTGTAGGAGGCCGGCGGCTTAGGGATAGGGTTTGAGGTGTGTGGAGTAGGGGCGCCCTACCCCTCCTTATATAGGTAGATGGTGGCCGGTTGGGAGGAGGGAGTCCTCCCCCAACTCAGCTTCCTTGGCCGGCGGGTGGAGGGAGGGGAATTCCTCCCCAAGTAGGTTTCCTACTCTCCCTCCACCAAGCAAACTTGAGATTTGACTTTTTCAAATTGGCGTTTGACTTTCAAACTAGGATTTGATTTCCCTCTTTATTTTTCCCAGCAAAGTGACCTGGTACATGATGCGACCATTCCACATTGTCATGTCACATTCGTGTACCCTTCCCCTCCGGAGTGCCGGACCTTCCGGACCTTTCTAGAACATTCCTGGTGAAAACACCGGAATCATTCCCGAACTCCGAAACAGGACTTTCCTTATATGAATCTTATTCTCCGGACCATTCCGGATCTCCTCGTGATATCCCGGATCCCATCCAAGACTCCGAAAAACATTCGGTCTCTTTCTCATCATTCCATAACTACTCAATAACATCAAATCCTTAAGTGTGTCTCCCTACGGTTCGTGAATTACGCGGACATGATCGAGACACTTCCCCGATCAATAACCAATAGAGGAATCTAGAAATTCATATGGCTCCCACATATTTCTACGATTACTTTGCGATCGAATGAACCACTTACATACGATACCAAATTCCCTTTGTCTCACGATAGTTTACTTCTCTGAGGTTTTGATCGTCGGTATCTTTGCATACCTAGTTCAACCTCATTACTGATAAGTACTATTTTCTCGTTCCCGTGGTATGTGATCCCTTGTGAGCTAGTCACATGCTTGCAAGCTAATTGGATGACATTCCACCGAGAGGGCCCATAGTATATTTATCCGTCATATGGATGGACAGATCCCATTCTTGATCCATGTGTCTCAACCCATACTTTCCGAATACTCAATGCCACCTTTATAGCCACCCAGTTATGGTGTGGTGTTTGATGTCATCAAAGCATCCTTCCGGTGATGGTGATAAGCATGATCTCATGGTCGAAGGAATTAGGTTACTATGTATTAGAAAGCTTATAGTAATTGAACTATTAAAATGACTTGATCTTTATGCTACGCTTATCTATAGGAGTATGTCCATCATACCATTCTCCTAATGATATGATCTTGTTGTCAATAACATCTCAATGTTCATGATCAGGAAACTATGATCATCTATTAACCAACAAGCTAGTATTATAAAGAGGCTTTACTAGGGACTCTAATTTAGTTTACAAAACACACAAGTATTAATGTTTCCGGTTAATACGGTTATAGCATGAATGTAAACATTTATCATAAACACAAAGATATAATAATAACTATATTTATTATTGCCTCTAGAGCATATCTCCAACAGTCTCCCACTTGAACTAGAGTCAACTAATCTAGATTACATGGTAATATACCGAACACCCATGGCAGTTTGGTGTTGGTCATGTTTTGCCCTCGGGAGAGGTTTAGTCAACGGATCCGCCATATTTAGATCTGTGTGTACTTTGCAAATCTTTATGCCACCATCTTGGACATGTTCTCGAATAGCGTGAAAACGTAGCTTGATGTGCTTCAGCTTCTTGTGTGACCTTGGTTCTTGCGCATTGGCTATGGCGCCCATGTTATCACAGTAGATAGACATTGGGTCCAGCGCACTTGGAACCACACCAAGCTTTGTAATTAACTCTTTCATCCATATCGCTTCTTGTGAAGCCTCCGAAGCAGCTATGTATTCTGATTCAGTTGAAGATCTCGCCACAACGCTTTGCTTTGCACTCCTCCAGCTAACTGTTGCACCATTCAAAGTAAATACGTATCCAAATTGGGATTTAGAATCATCCGGATCGGTGTTCCAACTATCATCGGTGTAACCATTAACAACGAGTTGTTCATCACCTCCATAAGAAATAACCATATCCTTAGTTCTTCTCAAGTACTTAAGGATGTTTTTGACTGTTGTCCAATGATCCACTCCTGGATCACTTTGATATCTGCTAGTCAAACTAACAGCATATGCAATGTCGGGTCTAGTACATAGCATGGCATACATTAGAGATCTTATGGCTGAGGCATAGGGAGTCTTACTCATCCTTTCTCTATCTTCTCGTTCTTTGGACTTTGAGTTTTACTCAAGGTCGATTAGCAACATGGGCAAGAACCCTTTCTTGCTATCTTCCATTCCAAACCTCTTTAGAACTTTTTCCAAATATGTACTTTGTGACAATGATATTAGGCGTCTCGGTCTATCTCTATAAATCTGTATGCCTAATATGTAAGCTGCTTCGCCAAGATCTTTCCTTGAAAAACTATTATTCAAATAATCCTTGACACTATTAAGAAGGTCTACATCATTCCTAATCAACAATATGTCATCTACATATAGTATTAAGAATGCTACAGAGCTCCCACTCACTTTCTTGTAAATACAAGCTTCTCCATAAGTTTGTATAAAACCAAAACTTTTGATTACCTTATCAAAACGTTGATTCCAACTTCGGGATGCTTGCTTCAATCCATATATGGACCGTTGAAGTTTGCACACCTTGTTAGCATCTTTATGATCGACAAAACCTTTGGGTTGCATCATTTACAGCTCTTCATCAATGTATCCATTGAGGAACGCCGTTTTGACATCCATCTGTCATATCTCATAATCGTAATATGCAGAGATTGCTAACATAATCCTCATAGACTTTAGCTTCTCTACTGGTGAGAAAGTCTCATCGTAGTCAACTCCTTGAATTTGTCGAAACCCTTTTGCGACAAGTCAAGCTTTATAAACGAGAACATTACCATCAAGATCTGCTTTCTTCTTGAAAATCCATTTGTTCTCGATGACCTTCCGCCATTCCAGAAGTCCACCAAAGTCCATACTTGGTTTCCGACATGGATCCAATCTCGATTTCATGGATTCTTGCCATTTATCTAACTGGGCTCATCATCACTTCCTCATATGTCGCAGGTCATCGGTGTTGTCCACCAACATGACACTCATAACGGATCATACCAATCGAGTGGTACGATTTCGTCGACTGCGAGGTTCTCAGAGTAACTTCAACCGAAGTTTCATGATCATCATCATTAGCTTCCTCTCTTATTGGTGTAGGCGCCATAGGAACTACTTCCGGTGCTGCGCTACTCGCAAGTTCGAGAGAAGGTTCAACAACCTCATCAAGTTCTACTTTCCTTTCAGTCACTTCTTTCGTGAGAAATTCCTTCTCTAGAAAGGATCCATTCTTAGCAACGAAGATTTTGCCCTCGAATCTATGATACAAGGTATACCCAATAGTTTCCTTCGGGTATCCTATGAAGACGCATTTTTCCCGCTTTGGGTTCAAGCTTGTCCAGCTGTAACTTCTTTACATAGGCTTCGCAACCCCAAACTTCAAGGAACGACAATTTAGGCTTCTTCCCAAACCATAATTCATATGGTGTCGTTTCAACGGATTTAGATGGTGCCCTATTTAAAGTGAATGCGGTTGTTTCTAATGCATAACCCCAAAATGATAGCGGTAAATCTGTAAGTGGCATCATAGAACGAACCATATCTAAGAGAGTTCGATTACGACGTTCAGACACACCATTACGCTGTGGTGTTCCCGGCGGTGTCAATTGTGAAAGTATTCCGCATTTCTTTAAATGCTCGCCAAACTCGTAACTTAGATATTCACCTCCACGATCAGATCGTAGAAATTTAATCCTCTTGTTACGTTGATTCTCTACCTCACTTTGAAATTCCTTAAACTTCTCGAAAGTTTCGGACTTATGTTTCATAAAATAGATATACCCATATCTACTCAAGTCAATCGTGAAGGTAAGAACATAACGATAACCACCGCGCGATGCTACACTCATTGGACCACACACATGGGTATGTATGATTTCCAACAAGTCCGTAGCTCGCTCCATCATATCAGAAAATGGAGTCTTAGTCATTTTACCCATCAGACATGCTTCGCATCTTTCAAGTGATTCAAGAAGTCCATCAGAATGGAGTTTCTTCATACGTTTCACTCCAATGTGACCAAGACGACAGTGCCACATATAGTTCGAGTTATCGCTCAATTTCAAACGTTTAGCTTCAATGTTATTAATATGTGTATTTCCACTATCGAGATTCAATAAGAATAGACCATCTATCAAAGGTGCATGTGCATAAAACATATTACTCATATAAATCGAACAACCATTATTCTCGGACTTAAAAGTAACCGCCTCGCAATAAACATGATCCGGATATAATGTTCATGCTCAACGCAGCACCAAATAACAATTATTTAAGTATAAAACTAATCCCGATGGTAGATGAAGAGGTAGCGTCAATCCGCGATCACATCAACCTTTGATCCATTTCCAACGCGCATCGTCACCTCGTTCTTCGCTAGCTTCCGCTTATTCTACAAAGACTGCTTCGAGTTACAAATATGAGCAACCGAACCAAGATCAAATACCCAGGCACTACTACGAGTACTAGTGAGATACACATCAATAACATGTATATCGGATATGCCTTTCTTCTTGATGTTGCCGTTCTTCAAATCCGCCAAGTACTTTGGGCAATTCCTGCTCAAAGGACCCTCTCCTTGCAAAGAAAAGCACTCAAGATCGTGCTTAGGTCCAGCCTTGGTCTTCTTCGTTGGTGCGGCAACTTTCTTACCACCCTTCTTGAAGTTTCCCTTTTGCTTAGACTTGCCTTTCTTGAATTTGGTGGTCTTATTGACCAACAACACTTGGTGCTCTTACTTGATCTCCACTTCTGCATATTTCAACATGGAGAAGAGTTCTGGCAACGTCTTGTCCATGTTTTGCATATTGTAGTTCATCACAAAGTTCTTGTAACTTGGTGGCAGTGATTGGAGGACACGGTGAATCCCCAAAGAATTGGGAATCACTATACCCAAACTTTGGAGTTTGTTTGCGTGCGCAGACATCTTAAGCACATGCTCACTAACGGAGCTGCCTTCTTCCATCTTGCAGTTAAAGAACTTTTCAGAAGCCTCATAACTCTCAACTGTCGTGTGAGCCTCAAATATCATTTTGAGTTCACGGACAATATCATGTGGGTCGTGGTTCTCAAACCTTTTCTGAAGCTCCGATTCCAAACCATACAAGATAGCACACTGAACTGTGGAGTACTGATTCTTTCGAGTGAGGTAAACATTCTTTACTTCATCGGTAGCAGTAGCTTCAGGCGGGTCACCCAGCGGTGCATCCAGCACATAGGTCAAATTACCAGCATTGAGGACAATCCTCAATTGCGGAACCAATCCGCGAAGTTGCTTCCATTGTTTTTCAACTTTTCTTTCTCTAGGAATGCATTAAAATTGATGGTAGGGCCGCCATTGATCTACAACATATTTGCAATAGTTTAGACTAAGTTTATGACAAATTGAGTTCTAATTAATAGTTAAATTAATCTAGGTGAACTCCCACTCAAAACAGTATCCCTCACATTGTCTTAGTGATCACACGAACCAAATCCACCACATCAAAACCGATCATCATGAGAGTTGATGTAACTTCAATGGCGAACAATCAACATGTTCATCATATCTATTATATGACTCATGCTTTACCTTTCGGTGATCTGTGTTCCGAGACCATGTCTGTACATGCTAGGCTCGTCAAGATCAAACCTTAGCTTCCACATGAGCAAATCTGTCTTGCTCACGTTGTATACACTTGCAGAATCTAACACACCCGATCATCACGTGGTGCTTCGAAACAACAAGCTTTAGCGACGGTGCTTACTAAGGATGAACACTTTAAAACTTGAAATTTGTGTGCTTGAGGGATCATCTTATAATGCTACCGTTGTTAACTAAGCAATACAAGATGCATAAAGGATTAACATCACATGCAATTCATAATATGTGATATGATATGGCCTTTCTTCTTGTGCTTCTGATCTCCATCTTCAAGCACGAACATGATCTCCATCATCACCGGTATGGCGTCAAGGTCAATGGCGCCGCTTCATGGTTGTCGTCCACCAGCTTCAACTATTACAACTACTTTGAATAGACATGCGTGTCTTAACAGAAATTAAAGACAACCATATGGCTCCTGCCTGTTGCCAACTTACAATAAGGGACATTGCATACATCATATATAATCACAATCATGGCCATATCACATCACAGCACACCCCTGCAAAACAAAGTTAGACGCATCTAATTTTCTTTGCATATTTTACATGGTTTGGGTCTTTCAATAAGTGTCGATCTAACTTACGAACAAGAACCACAACGTTGATGTTTGAACTATCAAGTGCTCGTTGTAAATTGGATCTATACTATAATGGGAGATACAGACACCCGCAAATCCACTTATGCAATACAAGTTGCATGTTGAGCATGGAGAAAGTCTCATGAACGATGTCATGTAAGGTTTGCCCGGGCCGCTTCATCCCATCATACCGCAAGATGCAAAGAACACAAAAAGCAATTGATAATAAAAGCACCACCACCCACAATGACCATTGTGTTCTACTCATGTAGGGTTCGCAGCATAGAAAACAAAAGAATTCCTACGATGGGAACAACTATGTACCAAGATCTATCTACTATATACAAGCAATGGGTGGATATACATCCATAGAATACATACCCTCGAAGACCGAATAGCGTTGACGAGGTTGTACTCGTGGATGATGTAGATGAACGCTTGCCGATCTCAAGATCGTGATGAAGTCCATCTGGTCCAGGCGGTCCAGCACAATCAAGTCCAGCACCTCAAAGAAGTGGTGCATCCGTGATCGCACGCACGTACGGGGTACCCCGACAACCTCCGCGCCCTCGCTCCAGCGAAGCAGCGGAAGCAACAAATCCTTCCAGAAAAAGCCACCGGGAACATGTATCTCGCTGATCCGAGACCATGGGGAAATTCTAAAGGGGGGAGAGAGATCCTTCGCGAGGAGGTGTGAGATGAGAGGAGGAAGTGGGTGCCTTTTATAGGGAGAGGGGGGCAGCCCCTTCCCATGGCGTGGCAGCCATGGAGGTGCACCCACCTCTTCCACATTCATGTGGGTGGAGCTCCCACTCACATAAATAGCCACCCCACTCAAAATTCCACTCACCTCCATTAAATTTCCACCAAATTTAATGTAATCTCTCATTAAATAAAACTCTTTTATTTATTTATTCAGAATTTTGTTAATTACTTTAATTAACAAACATTCACATAAAACCCCTTGCTAGTATTCTATTTCACATGCAGAACCAGTTTTAGCATTTTCAACCGAAACAGTTTCGGTGTCTAGTGAAATAAATTCCCGCGCTTTCCTTTTTCTTTCTCTGGCATATTATTTGCTCCAAATGGTGTCGGTATCCCTTAAGTGTGTCACCCTACGGTTCGCGAATAATGCAGACATGATCGAGACCCTCTCGATCAATAATCAGCAGGACACGGAGATCCAGATCGACTCCCACACATTCAACGATGACTCTGTGATCGTGTGAACCTTTTACGCTAGTATCTTAATCCCTTTGTTTCACGATATATTACATGTCCGAGATTCGATCATCGGTATCTCCATACCTAGTTTGATCTCGTTACTGACATGCATTCTTTTCTCGTTCCCGTGATATAACATTCTAGTGATCAAATCACTTGCTTGCAAGCTAACCAATGTGATATCACCGAGAGGGCCCAGAGTATATCTATCCGTCATCGGGATGAACAAATTTCACTCTTGATCCATGATTCTCAACATATCACTTCAGTAGCTTTGGCAAGAACAACACAAAGATGCTCAAATCCCTCACTCTCAAGTTCCAACAAAGCTACCAAAGCTATTGGGGGAACAAGAGAGGAGAAATCAAAGAGAGACACAAAATCCCCAAAATCTAGATCCCCAAAGATACACTCACAAAGAGATGTTTTGGTTTGGTCAAAACGTAGATCTAGATCTCCCCCAACAACCCCTCAAATATATGCAAGAATCAGTGGAGGGGTGCGTAGAAATCAAGCTTAAGGAGTAGAGCAAATGGGGGCAAAGCTTGGGAAAGAAAAGGAGGAAGAAGTCACCCTAAATGAAAATGGACAAAAGACTTATATAGGGCTAGCCAAAATATGGCCGTTGGATTTTCCGGTACTACCGGACCCAAACAACAAATCGCCAGAAAAGAAAAGAGTCCAGGCGAGCGAGCGAGCGGAGAAGAGAGAGAGAGAGAAAGAAGAAGTAGTGGAGGCATCGCAAGGCCAATGAGAGGAGCAGCAGCTGGAGCAAAAGAAGATTCGCCGCTAGTGCTGCCAGACGCAAGAAGACAAAGATATAGCAAAGAGCCGGATAGCAAGAAAGAATAGTCAACAGCGCAATAAGATGCAATGAGCCGCAGAAGAACAGACTTCGCAGCATTTGGCAAGCAGCACATCGACGGGCCCATGCGGCAGCGAGCGGACGGGTGCGCGCGCGTGAGAGAGAGAGAGAGAGAGCGAGCAGTACCAGGTCAACGCGATCGCGATTTGGATCTGAAACGGAAAAAGATCTAGACAAATAACGGGCGGCGGTACTATACCAATTGATCGGTACTATCGGGCCGGCCGGTAGTACCGCAAAAAGGTACCTAGCGAGGCAGAAGGAAAACGGGCTGTTTTTAGGCCCGGGCGGTAGTACCGGCCCGTCCGGGCGGAGACCGACAGGCAAATATTCAAACGACAATAACTTTTGACTGGAAGCTCCGATTGACCCGATTCAAATTGCGTTGGATAGAGGGCGACAAGGGCTTCCCAATAAAAAGTGTAAATATTGATTATCACCAAGTGAGAAAGTATCAAGTATAATAATGTGATATACCTCACTTGGTGAGAAACCGAAAAGTCGCATAAATCAAAATCGCAATAAGATACAAATGGGATATCCGATTTAGATAAACAAGAGCTTGTTATGGAGATTACCACAAGCTCTATATCATCACATGGATAAGACCAAATAACAACCAAATATGATGATGCAAGTATGCAAAGGTTTGAGCTCTCTCCGAATGATGTGACCGAATTACTCATACGAGAGCCCCTCTTGATAGTACGGTTATCTATCCTAAACCCGGTCTCACACGCACAACGTGAGACCGGCAAAAGGGAAAACCTATAAATATTATACCTTTGCCTTGAGCATTCCACTTGAGCTCGATGTAGACGATCTTGCCCTTCTCAAGATGGAACGCCTTCCTTAAATCCTCATCATCGACCTCGCATATTGAGCTTGCCCAACATATCTTCTTTACATTTCATCGATCTTGAAGCCAACACATGCTCCAAGCGATGCCAATGGACAAATACTATAATTATAACTTAATACACACATTAGTCCATAAAGATTGTCATTAATTACCAAAACCACACATGGGGCCCAACATGTTCTTTCACTTTGTGTATTGAACACCTATGGCTTTCTGGTGTTCCATATACGCAATTGCAAGTGGTTAACATAATCTACGGATCTGACACTTTCAGGCCCGTGTGTATTTGCATATCTTTGCGTCTCCACGCATCACTCATTCTCCAATGAGAAGGCATTGTATAAATTTGGTCTTTCGGTGAGACCTTTAGTTCCTTGGGGTTAAAACACGTCGATACTATTGTCATACAATATATCTTTAGTGTTATCCTATTGCGAACCACACCTTAGTTTGATAACAAACTACTTGACACAAATTCCCTCCTTTGCTGCTACTATAGCAGTCATATACTTAGCCCTTTTTGTTGTAGTATCCGTCACAATGTCTTAACTTTGGAATTCATCCAAATCCATCATGGAAACTTTCTTTCCATTTCATTGTGCCACCCATAGTTTAAATTGAGATAAACTTAATTTGTATCTTGTGACAAAACTAGTATCAATGTAACGCTTTACAATGAACTATTTGTAATTGTTTGTCACCTCTACACAAATATATTCTTACTTCTTCCAAAAGATCATAAGAATATCTTTACTATCGTCCAATGATCATTTTATGATTCATTCTGGTATATGCTCATAACACTTAGAGCATAGGACATATCTGGATGTGTACATATCATGGTATGATTGATCAAAACATTCTCGTGATTTCACTCATCAAGTGTCAAAGCACTTGAATCTTGTTTCACTTATCAAGTGTCGATACACTTGAATCTTGATTCAATTCCTTTTCCATGCGACAAGAACCATTTCTTGTTGTTTCTATATTGAACTCCTTCAATATCTCATATATGTACGTTTGGCACAAGCATATTAGCGTCACAGTCTATCCACTATAGACATTCATGCTAAATATTCGGGTTTTACCTAAGTCTTTCATTGAAATGAAATTCTTAACCATTGTCAATAAAATATACATCATTTCTAATGAATAAGATGTCCTCCACATAATGTATTAGAAATATGTCTCAGCGCTTCCACTTAATTTCTTGCAAATGCAAGCATCTTCATTATCTCCAGATGAAAACTCCTTTTTCATCACGGTGAAGATTCCAACTCCGCGATGCTTACTTCAACCATTGAAGTTTGCATGCCCCTTTTAGCATCTTTTGAATTAACAAAACCCTTTGGATCGTGTCATGTACACGTCCTAGGTAACCATTCTATTATAAGAACTTTGTTTTGTTTATTCATCTACCATATACCAATTTATATGTAGTGGTTGCTACTTTAATCCATCCAGATTAAATATCGCTATGAAAGATCAAATCTTGTCATAGTCAACTCCTTGAACATTGTCGTAAAATACTTTACGACATGTCGACTATTTTATAGATGTGAAACATCCATGTCTGTTTCTTTATAGATCCAAATATGACTGATAGGTTTTTACACCTTTCCGGAGGGTCTTCCAAATTCAAAACTTGATTTCTCGTGTATGGAACTATCACGGATTTTATGGCTTCAAGCCATTTGACAGAGTCAGGGCCCATCATCGCTTCTTTGCAAGTAGTCGGTTCATCATTGTCAAATAATAATGATTTACTCTCAAATCTTAGCATTTGATTGTTTAACCGACCGACTTGGTTCAATAATAACTTAGATGCCTGTGACCACAACCTTTGAGGCACATAAGCTATGAGCATTATGGCAGCCTCCGGAATAATTTCCGGTGCTGCGCAACTCAGCACAGCTAGCTAAGGTTCGTTAACCTTATCAAAGTTCTATTGTCCTCACACTTAACTTTTATGAAAAAATCCTTCTTCAAGAAACTTCATGTTTCAAGCGACAAACCCTTTTGTCCTTGGTGTTATGGAGGAATATCCAATTGTTATTCGAAATAACCTACAAAGACATGCTCATCCGACTTCGGTTGTAAACATCTTACTTATGTTTAGCATACCAAAATGTAAGAAATGACAACTTGGGTTTTACCCCAAACCATAACTCATATGTGTCATTTCAACGGATCAAAATGGAGCTCTTTTCAGTGTAAAAGCGGTAGTCTCTAAAGCTTTAATCTTTTTGAAACATAATGGCAGTTTTATAAATAACACCTTTGATTCAACCATGTCAAACAAGGTTTCATTACAAATCTCAAACACTCCATACTCCTATGGTGTTTCGGGAGATGTAAATCTAGGTGTTTTGCTAAACTTGCAACTCAAATAAATCCCTTTATGATAAAATCATAATTCATTTATTTTCTTGTTACACTTGCAACTCAAATAAATCCCTTATGATAAAATCATAAACCATTTATTTTCTTGTCACAATGATTTTCACTTCATCTTGAAAGTCTTTGAACATTTTCAAATATTTCACACTTCTTTCTCATTAAGTGAATATTCACTCAAATTTTCGGAGAAATTATATGAAGTTGAAACCCATCGCTTACGACTACACATAATGTACTACATACATCGATATGTATAAATTCCAATATTTTAGTCGTTCGTTCTTCTTTGGCCTTTGAACGAAATTTTAATTATCCCAAGGAAAGTCTCACAAGCGTCACTTGATCAAATCAAAGACTCCAAAAATCCATGAAAATTGAGATTCTTCATGTTTTCTTTCCAATATAATTTAAACGGCGATGTCACTTCGTAAGTGATCTTCCAACCATTTGTCTTGCGACATTTTAGCATTAGTTTTTATGGATATGATTTCTCCAACTAGATTTGTAAATCATCCATCTTATATGGAATACGGTAATTATTTGAACAACCTTTGCTCTCATAATACCTGATTTAAATAACAATTATTAAAACAAATCTTGAAGTCAAGCTTTGATGTCAACGAGAAATACAAACAACAGTTTGTTTGTTTTCGATGAACATCATCACATATTCTTTTGCTAGTTACTTAGACCATTGTGGTTCATGATTTGCGTCGTTCCGTATGAAATTTTATACCAACCAATTTGGTATCCAATACCCAAGAACCACATTGTTTAACAAGCAAAGAATACAACCATAACATGTATATCATCCATATACCTAAATTGGATATTTCCAATCTTTTCTTTTCTGCCAAATATATTTTATAGAATCTCTTTCAGCATTTCCTTTTTCTTTTTAAAATAATCTATCAACATCAACAGCGGCGCCATATACATGACACATAGTCTAAAGCGTGTATATTCAAATAATAATACCTTTGGACTTGCACTTTGAAGTAGATCACCATCATCAAAATGATCGGTATTCTTTCAAAATCCATTCTTTAGTAATCTTTTAGTGTAGTAAACACTTTACATACATCTTCTATTCATTCTTATCATGACGACTTTCATGATCAAGCTACTGTAGCTTATAAAGGCGAATCGTGAGTATAACATTACTTTCCAAAACCATTTTTGGATGATTAGGATGTCTAGTATCTCCAACCTTTCCAAATTCTCATCCAATATGAGAACATATATTATACTCTATCATATTGCAACCAAAACATTGTTTCAGATATCGTTATATCTGCCACACATGATGGTTTCTGAAACAATTCTTTCAGCTCCTAAATAAAATTGATATTAAAATAATCAAGAATCATGGAGGCAAACATGATACTTAAGATACTAACACTAGAATTGTTACTCTCGATTTAATACCAATTATTAAATCTCACGGAGTAAACAGAGTTTGCTGAAAGTTTGCAATAGGACTTTAAACTTTAGATTGACACTCAACACAATATGATACTAGTTTGTAAAGTATATATCCAGAATTCTATAGTTCTATTATCTCAATTACAACTATGCATAAGGTGGTGAACGAATGCCAATGACTACAGCAAATTATGCAAATTAACTTTGACTTAATTTATGATAAATTAAGTTCTACTAATCCAAATTAGAAATGAACTCCCACACAAAAACAACATCCCTCGTGCCTTTTTGGTGATTACATGAACCAAATCCACTACACCAAGTCCAATGATCACGTGAGTCGGCGTAGCTTCAACGGCGAGCATCCATATGGTCATCATATCAAAACATATGACTCATGCTTAACCTTTAGGTCCGTGTTCCGAGGCCATGTCTGTACATGCTAGGCTCGCCAAGTAAGAACCTTAGTATTTGCTTGTGTAACTGTCTTACACCCGAGATATGCTCGTGGATTCAAGTACACCCGATTATCGTGTGATGTCTTGAAGCGACGAATCATTGTCGGTGCATACTTAAGGAAGAACACATTTTTATCTTGATATCTAAATGAGGGATCATCTTATTATGCTAATAAAACGCCAAACAAGCAATATAAGATGCAATCAAACATCACATGTTTATAAGTGTAATGATATGGTTCTTGCATATGATATCCATCATGTGCTCCTTGGTATGATCTCTATCATACCTCTATGTGTAAGGCCAAGGTCTATGGAACTTACACGTTAGGTATGTTGTAAGAGTATCATCTTATACTTCTACTTACAACATCACCATATCATGACACTAGCCCAGCAACAATCTAAACTAGACGCCTCTAATTTTTCCATTGCAAGTTTTATGTGGCTTAGGGCTTTCGAAGATAGAACCGTTCTTACCTACGAACATGAACCACAACGAGGATAACCAAATTGTTGACAACTCGTTGCAAATTAGATATTGACTATAGTAGGAGAGACAGACACCCGCTAGCCACTTATACAAAACTAGTTGCATGTCAAGCGTGGAACAGGTCTCATGTGCGAGGACATGTAAAGTTTGTCCGGGCCGCTTCATCCCACTATGCCACCAATATCCAAAGTACAACTAAGAAGCAATAAAATGATCATCATCGCCCACATACTCATATGTGTACTACCCGTGCAAAGCATCTACGCATAGATCCGGCTCTGATACCACTGTAGGGTTCGCAACATAGAAAACAAAAAAATTCCAACGATGGGAACAACTATGTACCAAGATCTATCTACTAGATACAATCAACGGGTGGATATACATCCATATAATACATACCCTCGAAGACCGAATAGCGTTAACGAGGTTGCACTCGTGGATGATGTAGACGAATGCTTGCCGATCTCAAGATCGTGATGAAGTCCATCTGGTCCAGCCGGTCTAGCACGATCAAGTCCAGCACCTCAAAGCAGTGGTGCATCCGTGATCGCACACACGTACGGGTACCCCGACAACCCCCGCGCCCTCGCTCCAGCGAAGCAGCGGAAGCAACAAATCTTTCCAGAAAAAGCCACCGGGAACATGTATCTCGCTGATCCGAGACCATGGGGAAATTCTAAAGGGGGGAGAGAGATCCTTCGCGAGGAGGTGTGAGATGAGAGGAGGAAGTGGGTGCCTTTTATAGGGAGAGGGGGCAGCCCCCTCCCATGGCGTGGAATCCATGGAGGTGCCCCCACCTCTTCCACATTCATGTGGGTGGAGCTCCCACTCACATAAATAGCCACCCCACTCAAAATTCCACTCACCTCCATTAAATTTCCACCAAATTTAATGTAATCTCTCATTAAATAAAACTCTTTTATTTATTTATGCAGAATTTTGTTAATTACTTTAATTAACAAACATTCACATAAAACCCCTTGCTAGTATTCTATTTCACATGCAGAACCAGTTTCAGCAATTTCAACCGAAACAGCTTGTTGATAGTGAAATAAATTCCTGCGCTTTCCTTTTTCTTTCTCTGGCATATTATTTGCTCCAAATGGTGTCGGTATCCCTTAAGTGTGTCACCCTACGGTTCGCGAATAATGCAGACATGATCGAGACCCCTCTCTGATCAATAATCAGCAGCGGGACCTGGAGATCCGTACTGACTCCCACACATTCAACGATGACTCTGTGATCGTGTGAACCTTTTACGCTAGTATCTTAATCCCTTTGTTTCACGATATATTACATGTCCGAGATTCGATCATCGGTATCTCCATACCTAGTTTGATCTCGTTACTGACATGCATTCTTTTCTCGTTCCCGTGATATAACATTCTAGTGATCAAATCACTTGCTTGCGAGCTAACCAATGTGATATCACCGAGAGGGCCCAGAGTATATCTATCCGTCATCGGGATGAACAAATTCCACTCTTGATCCATGATTATCAACATAACACTTTAGTAGCTTTGAAGCCATCTTTATAATCACCCAGTTATGGTGTGACGTTTGATGTTATCAAGAAACTCTTCCGGTGTTAGTGATTGACATGATCTCACGGTCTACGGATTAGGATCACTTCATAAGTTGTTATAGCAATATAAACTCAATGACTTTGATCGTAATGCTATACTTCGGATGAATGTTCATCACACCATTACACTAATGTTGTGACCTCGTTATTAACAACATCCAATGTCCATGATCAGGAAACTTTGATCATCTTGTTAATCAACGAGCTAGTTTATAAGAGAGGCATAACTAGGAACTTCCTTTTTGTTTATTAAACACACATGTATTAACGTTTCCGTATTAATACAATTATAGCATGCAAAATAAACATTTATCATAAATAAGGAATATGATAATAACCACTTTATTATTGCCTCTCGGGCATATTCCCTTCAACTCGTGCAACAGATCTACATATAGACACAACTCTGATACCATTGTAGGGGTTCGTAGCATGGAAAACAAAAATATTCTACCGCATGCAAACAAACAAGCCAAGATCTATCTACTAGATTGTAGCAACGAGTCGATAGAGGAACTCACCCTCGAGGATTCCAAAGCGGTTATGAGAGCGATTCTCGTGGGTGATGTGATACTCTTGCCAATCTCAAGATCGCGTGAGCGATCCTTCCTTGCGTTCCGACAGCGCTTCCGCAGTCGGTCACACGTTCGGTACTCGATGAAGACCTTCATCTCCCTTGTTCCAGCAGGCAGCGGAGGTTGTAGCACTCTCCTCGCAATTCCGGCAGCATGACGGCGTGGTGCCGAAAGTAGAGGGGAGATCTCGCAGGGCTTCACCTTAAGACGGAGCGAGTATGGTGGACTATGAGAGAGGCCTTGGTGATCTAGGGTTTAGAGGGCACCAAGGGGAGGGATTGGTCGACGGCTAGGGTTTGGGGAAACCCTAACTCGCCGAGTTAGAGGAGGCCCTAGGCGGCGGTGACTTGGAGGAGGCCGGCGGCTTGGGGCTAGGGTTTGAGGTGTGTGGAGTAGGGGAGCCCTACCCCTCCTTATATAGGTGGAGGGTGGCCGATTGGGAGGAGGGATTCCTCTCCCAACTCGGCCTCCTTGGCCGGCGGGTGAAGGGAGGGGACTTCCTCCCCAAGTAGGTTTCCTACTCTCCCTCCACCAAGCAAACTTGAGATTTGACTTTTTCGAATTGGAGTTTGACTTTCAAACTAGGATTTGATTTCTCTCTTTATTTTTTCCAGCAAAGTGACCTAGTACATGATGCAACCATTCCATATTGTCATGACACATTCATGTACCCTTCCCCTCCGGAGTGCCGGACCTTCCGGACCCTTCTAGAACATTCCTGGTTAAAACACCAGAATCATTCCCGAACTCTGAAACATGACTTTCCTTATATGAATCTTATTCTCCGGACCATTCCGGATCTCCTCGTGATATCCCGGATCCCATCCGAGACTCCGAATAACATTCGGTCTCTTTCTCATCATTCCATAACTACTCAACAACATCGAATCCTTAAGTGTGTCTCCCCATGTTCGTGAATTACGCGGACATGATCGAGACACTTCTCCGATCAATAACCAATAGAGGAATATGGAAATTCATATGTATCCCACATATTTATACGATTAATTTGCGATCGAATGAACCACTTACATACGATACCAATTTCCCTTTGTCTCACGATAGTTTACTTATCCGAGGTTTTGATCGTCGGTATCTCTGCATACCTAGTTCAACCTCGTTACTGATAAGTACTCTTTTCTCGTTCTCTTGGTATGTGATCCCTTTTGAGCCAGTCACATGCTTGCAAGCTAATTGGATGACATTCCACCGAGAGGGCCCAGAGTATATCTATCCGTCATATGGATGGACAAATCCCATTATTGATCCATGTGTCTCAACCCATACTTTCCGAATACTCAATGCCACCTTTGTAGCCACCCAGTTACGGTGTGGTGTTTGATGTCATCAAAGCATCCTTCCGGTGATGGTGATAAGCATGATCTCATGGTCGAAGGAATTAGGTTACTATGTATTAGAAAGCTTATAGTAATTTAACTATTAAAATGACTTGATCTTTATGCTACACTTATCTATAGGAGTATGTCCATCATACCATTCTCCTAATGATATGATCTTGTTGTCAACAACATCTCAATGTTCATGATCAGGAAACTATGATCATCTATTAACCAACAAGCTAGTATTATAAAGAGGCTTTACTAGGGACTCTAATTTAGTTTACAAATCACACAAGTATTAATGTTTTCGGTTAATACTGTTATAGCATGAATGTAAACATTTATCATAAACACAAAGATATAATAATAACTATATTTATTATTGCCTCTAGGGCATATCTCCAACACTTCCTATGAACCCGACATATACGAGGAAAACTTATTCATTTGCATAGACGACAATAATAATAGTGTTGGCGCTAGTGCCGTGGAGGACTTCTCAACCAAGACAGGCATGCTTTTCATCCATTTTGTTTTCACTAGTGTTTGATCTTTGCTAGATTTGTGCATTCTGTAATATGTGATTAGGTTTAGAGTATTGTGTTGTTGTTTTTAAATAAACACATCCATAAACTACTTAACATTCCAACATATTGTAGCTACTAAATATGTTCTACACTATAGAATGTTTTGTCAAATTAAATTAGTTTGCAAAAACGTTCTACATTATAAAACGGACGTAGTATTTAGTTTCATATATTTCTCTAGAATTAACCGAAGTCAATCGATATTTTCTCTACTTAGCTCAAATTTTCTCTTGAAAGACGGAACAATGTGTTGTTCTAGGTACACCGTCAAAGTATTGGTATAAAGTTTGGAAGAGGAATTATTATGACTTTCCAAGAAGAAAAGGCCGAAGCAACAGTAAAGCTCTCATAGTTATAAATACGGAGGACAATCCAACAAAGCTCATAACCAAAGATCCTTCGCTATCGACCTAATAAAGTACCAACTACTTCATGTCATTGCCTACCACACACTCCTTTATAAGGAGCAAGACTCCCCTAAGCAAATGAATAGCTTATTCTCGTTTCACTTCCGTCTCATGGATCTATACGGTTCAAATTCATGCACTTTTTGATTTTTACATGCACTATAAGGATATAGGTTTGGTAGGTATAGGCATAGAAGGTATTGGGAGTTATGAATGGACCTGCATAATTGCAACATGAACTCAGTGACTCGTGGTACCACCGTGCATCTCTATCATACGCTAGCTTATGAACTATTTTACCTCGGCCTTCTCCATTTGCTCACCCCCATGCCTAACTGCTTCAATTGTCTCATACAACATGCTCTTGTCCCACCATGAGGAGGAAACGGTTTTGTAATTCTTTTTGCCTCACTAAGATAGAATTTGGGTCACCAAAAAGGTTAGTCTAACAAGAACTGGCAAAGACTGTAGAATAAAGCTTTGGAGAAGTAATATGGGCAACTTCGAGTCTATATTTGACATGTACTTGGTAGAAATGTCTATTGTATCTACTTTTGGGTTTGCTCTTATGATGGCATGTAGATTGTTCACTGTATTCCAAACTGCTTAATTCTTGCGCTCCATGTACGATAAGGTGGTCAGTGGTTACAATTTTGAGTGTTCCGGTTACTCTTAACCCAAAAAAGCTTTTCAAAGTGATACAAGGAGCAATTAAATCTGAGATTGGTTTTCGTTTAACCGGGTGCACTGGATCAGTTTTCCGTGTGGGGTTGTTCGGTTCGGTTGTTGATGGGCTTCATGTGAAAACGATTTGGTGCGGTTTGTTTTTTCTTAGGAAATGGTTGGGTTCGGACATGTATGGGCTCTAAAAGTTCAGTTCCAAACAGTTCTAACTCATGGTTCACAACCGGTTGTTGATATTGGTTTCTAGTCACGGCTCGAGCTCGACTTGCTCCCATTCCCAGCCCTCTCACCTCTATAGCCGCGACTGCTGCCGCGTCTCCTCTACCACTTCCGCCGCCGTCTCCTCATCCCGCTATCTCCGCCTCTAGGACTGCAATTTCTTTGTAAGCAAACATTGCAGGTTGAAGTGCACGTGAATCTTTGCAGGTAAACATTGCATTTAAAGTTTTGGTGTAGCTAATAGCCTAAAATAGATCCCTACGCTACCTAGTACTTCCTCTTTCCCAAAATATAAGGCGCCTAAGTATTAGGCAAAAATTAAATTTTACTAAGTTTGACAAAACATTTAGGAAAAAATATCTACATCCACAATATTGAATAGATATGTTATGATAATATACTTTATGATGAATCTATCGATATTGATTATATATCGTAGATGTTCATACTTTTTGTATAATTTTGGTCAAACTTAGAAAATATTGATATTTGACTAATTCTTAGGCGCCTTATATTTTGGAACGGAGGGAGACAGTAGCAGCAGGTCTGTAGTTGGGTCTCAGCAAATATAAGATGTATTGTCCTGGTGCATTTCAACTTTTCAAGCTTTAAAAAAAACGCTCCCGACCCCGACTCTTGCCCCTCTCCTTCCCGACTCCAAAGCTCCCTTTCCGGCGCCGGGCAAAACCACCGTTCTCGAGTGGCGTGGCGGCGTTCTTCTCATGGTGGCGTGGTGGTCGGCGCCCAATCCCAATGGTGCGGTGCTTCAAGGCGGCCCGGCTGGGAGGTGCCGGCCAGCGACACGGAAGGTTCACATGAGCCATGGCGGATGCGGCAGATGTCGGTGCCACGGCCCCCCATGACCAGATCTGGGCCCGCAGGTCCCCATCTGGGTTGGGGTGGGCGGGCCTGTCCTGTAAGCTACTCGTCCTACAGGCAGCGGCGAGGTATTTCGGTCAGGGGCTAGCGGTGACGACGGCCGGCCTGTTGCAATGCGGCGGTGGGCTTTATGGGCTTGATCCGGGCCTGGCTAGCTCCTATTGGGACTGGTGTGCCCTTCACGGGGGCTTTACGAGCCTGATGGTCCCGGCCGGACCAAAAGGGGACTACTGTGTGTAGCACCCCGGATAAAACCACTAATAGAAAATCGCTTGTTCTTTTTGTGCATCACCATGACATCATCAATGCATCATCTTTAGCTTGCCTTGCATCATAGCACCATATCAACGCATCATTTCCATCTTAATAACTTGCAACATTTTTTTTCCTGTCACCTTTAAATCTACCACCTTTATTTCCAAAGCTTACATGACATTGCTCTCTCCTACTTCTTTCATATGGTTTCTTGTTTTATTCTATACCCCTCTCTCAATCTCTTAATAATCTTTTGTTTGCATAATGTTGTTATATCTATCCCTCTCTTATATCCTTTCTTATCTTGGATTTATATTTTACCTTCCTTGCCCTCCTTTTCTTTCTTAAACAACACCCCTAGATTTTGTTCAAGAAGATTTGCAACTTATATAATCCCAAATAGATTATTTCTTATATGTCTCATCCCCTCTATTTTAACACCTACAAATATTTCATGTAATTAATCAACTAGTATTTTGTTTTGCTACAAACAAACAAACAAAAAAACTGCTGCAGGTGTTCTCTATTTTTCTTTGTCTCCCTCCCAAATTTCTAAAATATTCAAAATAGATTTTGAAGATAAATCCTAAACGAATCTGAGAAAACCTTCTTCCTTTTCTTGATGCTAGCCAAGATACTCCCATGTGCTTGTAGTGTCCTGTTTCTCTTCCTGCTTCATTTGCACATGCTGATCAAGTGACCTGCTCCACACCGTGCACGTGACCCCTTCATATTATCTCCAAGGCAAAGCCAACCAAGTCAATTAATCCCTCTGGCCTTTTCCTTGTCTCTTTTGCCTGCTCCAAACCAAACCAGATCGAAGCCATCGCCATGGCTAGGCTCGCAGTGGCACCGCAGCTGCCGGTGTGATAGTCGCCGTCAACATCCACGCCACCTCGCCAGGAGCTGCACGAGGCACATCTTCCTCTCCGACAGCGCGCTCCACGTGACCACCGCACGCATCTCTACCTGCCGCCGTTGTCCCTGTCAACTCCAGCGTCGCCCAGCGCGCCAGAAGAACCCCGGTGAGTAGCCGCTTCTCTATGTCCTCTTTCCCCGTCGTGTTATTTGGCCGGCACTGTCGCGTCGTTTTGTCAAGCACCTTGTGTGCGCCTTGCCGCCGCCGTCTCGGTCGCACACCCGCACGCGCATGTTCATTCTGTGAGGCCTCCGTGTCTTCGGGGCATTTTGTGCATCCCTGCTTCACCCGACGAAGCCCACGGCAACACCACCAGGTCACGGCCGCCGTCGCCGACTGTGTCCACCACCGTCCATCTAACCACGCGTGTGCAGGCTTCCGACTACCCGAGTTCTCTGTTGATCCGCGCGTCGCCTGCCGTTTACCCGCAGTGCTCCAACCGCGAGCTGGTACACCTCCATGTAGAGTACGTAGGCAGCTAGCTAGTTTTGCTGGGTTCTTTTGATTCAGCTGCTTCACTGTTGCTAGCTTCAGCTAGATAGTTTTTGATTCAGCGGCACGTGTGCTTGTTTGATAACTAGCTGTCTCGTTTGGGCCTATCAAAATTCTGTGTATCAACCCTGTATTGCCGTCTCTAGTGGCCAGTTGTTTTATATTTATACACTTCCGGCTGAACTAAGTTCGATTCCCTGTTTATTTTGCTCATGTGTGTCTGAATTTTCATAAGAGCACTACCCTCAAGCTGTCCATTTTACGATTTGTCATGTGTTTCAATTCAAAACAATATGAGGAGTCCAGTTTATCACATGTCTACTATTTGAACACTCTGAAAACCCTCCATCAAATTAATACCTTTTGTTAAACCTTAAAAGGGCTTCCACAACTAATTCGAACTAGCACGATTTATACCTCCTAATCTATAAGTCATTACAAATTATATATCCATTTTATTTAGAAAAATACAAGAAATCCAAACCTACCATAGTTTATGTCAATTGCATCATGTTTCATATCATTAATAAAATGTTATGCAAGCAAACATTAAGTAAATGTGGCTATTTTAATTCATTATTGAAATGCTTTGTTTTTTTGCCACTTAACATGATCCTCTAGTGTTTTATAAACATGTTGGATCATAATATCATGTCATGCATCATATCATAATCATGCCGGTTTTTCCATATTAGTTATAATTATTGCATCGCTTGTTCTTTTTATTGTTTTGCTTCTTCTCGGATAGGACGATGAGATGTTGTGAGTTCGACAAGTTCTTCGGATGAACCTTCGATAGTGTATTCCAGACGAGCATTCTCCCCCTTTCTACCTATTTTACTTTATAGTCTTTATTTTCTCCTGTTGATCTATTGCTATCTATGTTGCGATGCTCTAGTTTTCGTACCTGTGCTATCCCTTGCAGCCTTATATTGCCTTGGACACATCCTATTACCTGTTGTTTGGTAGATAGTTGGACTTGCGTGTCGTAGTCACTTGCTCAAGTGCTGTTGCGTGTCGTCAAGTACCATAGCTGTTGGAGTAATGCCGCATGCTTAATGTTGGAGATGATTATGACTTTAATTACCGTTTAATAACTAAAATTGAAGTAAGTAAATAATGCAGAGGCACAAGTGGGCAATATATGTTATTTGGTTTTTAACCGTCCACTTGTGTCCCGTAGGACCCCGAGTATTTGATACATGTTCTTTGAATATCCGCACTATCCGCATGTGGGACCATGAATCCCCCTAGCCAGAGCTTGAGTCATATTTATTTCTTGGGGCCACAAAGTAGTTTGAAGCTTTATTACTATCATGTACTTATGCCATGCGTTACTGTTTTATTTACGATTGTGCATGGAGCGCCTGTACTGTTTAGGAACAAATGTGGAATGTTTTCGCGGTATCGACAAGCCCAGTCATACTTTCGGGTTCCTAGTCGTTTACAACCATTGGCACAAACCTCTGGGTCCGTCTCGGAGCCGGCCAACTTCGTCGCGGGTAGCTTGGTGGGGTGGCCCCCTGAAATTTATATGAATCTTGCAATTGCTCTGTCGTGATGTCTTGTTGGGTTTTTATTTGGTTTTTCCCGAGGTTGATCGTGCGTGTGTTGCTATTATTGCCCCCTGCAGGGTAAAACTTTCTGAAAGTCGTGTCCGCGGTTATGGACGACTTGGAGCACAGTATCTCGATCATAGACAACTATAACTAAAGTAGTGCTATAAATTTGACTTTATAATAACTAGTAATCAGCTTCACTATAATGGAATGGCTAAATAAAAGTGCCAACAATTGCTGGTTTGTGTTGTCACCCGTTACCATTGTATCTGACTAGTAAGTATTGCAACTACAACAGAATGGATAAATAAAAGTACCAACAACTGCTGGGTTTTGGGATGCCTCATGCTATATGTATCTGACTAGTAAGTACTACAACTACAACGGAATGGTTAACTAAAACTGGCCACTGCTTATTATATCAGGATGACTCATGCTATCTATATCTGACTAGTAATTGCCGTAACTATAACGGAATGAATAAAACTGCCAACTGTGTGAGTTCCTCAGTTGACTTCCTCGTTTGGTCTCGAGGGGGAAATACCAGGATGGGTATGCTTGGTGATAGTTTCAGGTTGGATCCGAATAGGTCTTTCTTATCCCTATCTGAAAGCCGCTAGTTGTATTGAGTCTCTATAGGTTGTTTAGTGTATGTTGCGCTGCCGCTTCAGTCCACCATACCTATGTAGGCGAGGACCGCCGAATTCTAGTCTCGCTGTCTTGGCCTCAAGATCTTGACATTTCTCTTTTTCCTTTGCCCTTTCTCGGCACCCCTTTTTGTTTAAGCAGGTTTTAAGATCGACGTTCGTTAGCAGGGTTACCCTTCCGGCTTGGCCTGGGCAGGGTTATGGACGCCATTTGTTATTCTTCAGGGCTCTTAGCCCAATTTGCATCTTGTCCGTACTCGAACGCTGTATCGCTTTCAAGGTGATTTGGATATTTGTACTGTATATTGTATTCTTGACTCATAGAGTCGTTGTTGTATATATTTGTTCTGGGGGTTCCATCGTGGACTATTGTGTAATGGTATTACTTCGTTTTCCACCCGCACGAAAGTGCCTGGTGGGCACCTTTGAATCGTTTCTATGCGGGTTTGGCGGGAAGCGCTAAAACTTGCATATGGCCGATCCGGAGGGTGTTACACTGTGCCTGCCTCCACGTTCGGTCGACTACCGCCTTTGGCGGTGGAGGTTGCTCCCTTCCGCTAGGCCGCTGTCCCACTGACCCTGATTCAAGCTACTTCTCGCCTCTGCCTTGTAGGCCGCATGACGGTAACCTTGGTGAAACGACGATGGCGGCCTCGTGACCGAAGTGGTGCATGCTCGCGGGTGGAAAGTTTGGTGGTGTCGAGGCCTCGCCCTTGTGGGACTCCTTTGCATTGACGGAGGCGCGGAGGACGCGGCTAAAGCAGCGCGCCACCACGCTGTCTCTTAACGACGTCGTCGCCCGACAAGGCGTCCAGTTTGCCGTGGCCATCCACTTTGGCATGTCGCGTGACAGGCTGCTCTTGCCTCGCAGGTTCGCAACCTTGATCGGTGACGAACTAGCCCCGCTTGTCATCCTATGGGCGAACGGTTTCAGAATGTTCCCTTTTATGACGTCTTTGAAGGCGTATCTGTTTGGATGAAAGGGTCAGTGGAGATGTTGGATTGTTTGCGATGCCTGCTTTAATGTGTATATTATTCAGAGTGTTACACATTTGGTTCATGTACACTAAGCTTTAGTGTGCAAGAGCTAGAATTATATCAATATTTATCATGGAAAAAAATAGCGCGCTATTTCGACGCTAATAGCGCGCTATAGCATATATGAAGAGGTCACGCTAAATTTTAGCATTTTTGCTCGCTATGGCGCTATTTGCGAAATGGCATGCTATATCGCGCTAAAACGTCATAGCGTTAGGGAAAAATAGCGCGCTATTTTTTATAGCATATTGAAATGTTGATGTTATGCTTCCGTCAACATATGTTATTATCTCGTTGGGGTATTGATATAGGATTCTGTAAGATTAGAAAACTATTTTTGTATATGGTTATATATGTATAATTATAACAATTTTTGGAATATATCTTTTATTCTTGCATAAATCTTTTATTTTTTGGCTATATTTCGTATTATTTTCAAAACGCTATTTTGAAACATAGCACGCTATTAGCACGTTATAGCGTTTGGAGGAGGCCGGCGCTATTTCTTTTAGCGCGCTATTTTTCTTGATATTTATACTCCTAGGTAGACGTGCTATGCTGGGCAAAACTCAAGTTCACGTGTACTTGCTCTACCCGGACTCCAGGGCTCCTTTGATTTGAAGGAAAGATAAAGAAAATGCATAGGGTTAGGAATTTTTCCATAGATGTCACCGTTCACTCCTTTGATTTATAGGAATGGCACAAAGGAAAAATAGGAGAAATTTTCCTCCAGATCTCACTTTCAAGGCAAAACGTAAAGGAAATAAAAAAATCCATTTAAACCTCGTTCTTTGAATCCTATGCACAAGGAAAGAGAAGAGTTTTGCATCTGCCATCCTTTCTTATTCCTTTGATTTTTTTCCTTTCCTATGAATCAAAAAGGCCATGAGTCAGCTAGCTCCGCCACTTCCATGTGCAATGTGCAGGCTAGACACTTTTGCCGACCCATAGATAAAAACCACGGGGAAACCATGGTTCAAGCGACAAGTACATTTCAGTTCCGGTGGGCATCGGGACGTGATTCAGTTTGGTTTGGGTTTAAATAAAAATTCCAGCGGATTAGTTAGGTTTAGTTTGACTAGTTTGATCCTATGGGTACAATTAAGGTTTGGTTTATTTTCCAACCAATCTCAGGTTTAGGACCAATGCATCTATTCAAATTTCATTCGCTGATGGTGGTTCATTGCCCAATTGAATTTGCTACGGTTTAATCTAAATCTGAAATTCTGTGTCATGGCCTAATCTGAGTTTTTTTCACAACTTTCTTTTTGGTTGGAACCAGCGATAGCACCCCAAGGGTGAAATACGCCTTTGCTACTGGCTTTGCGGAAAATTTGGAACACACATCCAAAGTGTGTATCGAGTGAATGTTGGCAAATTTTCGTCGCCTCGCTCGGATTCGAACGGTAAAAATAGAGCTCGTCTCCGATTCGCCCCGAATCAGACCCATCCCCCAAATTCCCCAAATCCGCCGCGATCCCTAGCGGAGCGATGAAGAACCCTAAGCATCCTTCCTCGAAGCCCTCCGCCTCCTCCAAGCCGCCAGCGTCCGCCAAGCCCTCCGCCTCCTCCAAGCAGCCGGCCTCCGCCAATCCCTCCGCCTCCTCCAAGACGCCAGCCTCCGCCAATCCCTCCGCCGGCATGGCAGCCCGCAAGTCCCGCTGGGGCCCGCCACCCGCCGGCGCCGCGGCCGGCCCCGCCGGAGAGAAGGGCGCGTCCACCTCCCGCCGCACCCCGACCCCCACCCGTTCCTCCAACGCCAGGCGGCACCCCGCTCCCAATCCAACTGCCCCTGCCCCGCTCGCCCGCAACCCCGCCTCGCCTGCTGCCGCCATCCGCCCGCCGCCGCATCAGCAGCCGCCGGTGGAGACGCCTCCCCCGCCGCAGTACGGCTTCAACAACCTCGACCGCCGCACCATGCTGCTGGCCGACGGCACCGTGCGCACCTACTTCGCCCTGCCCCCCGACTACCTATTCGAGCCCGCCCCCTTGCCCCCGCTCGTGCACATCCCGCGCCACGCCGGCCCCGAGGCCTGGCCGCCGCATCAGCTGCCGTCGCAGCAGCAGTTTCTGCCGCACGACGCCAAGCGCAAGCACCATGCCGACCCCGACGAGGGCTTCTCCAGGTACCCGAAGCAGCCCCGCTTCGAGGCGCCGCCGCATCACCCTTCGCAGATGCCGCCTCAGGTCGACCGGCAAGCGGTCAGGAAGGCGTTCCTCAAGTACTCCAAGATGCTCAACGAGAATACCGCCCAGAAGCGGAGCTACCTTGAAGGTGGACGCGTCCAGTGTCTCCCCTGCGGCAGGTTTGGTGATTCCGCCCCCCTTGTCACTTTCTTCATGGGGAGCGTTCTTGTACAGATTGTAGTCAGGTTTCTGTGCTGGTTTCTTTCCATTGTTGAGCTCGTTCTTATGCTCTGACTTTCATATGTCTTTGCTCTGCGTTTCTTATTGTCCTAAACTGACAGTGATACTATATCATGTGTATGGCTTGCTGCAGAGACCCACTTCGTTAATGCTAACCAATAGTTTTGTGTGCCGTAGATTTTTTATTTTGTTCAATTTGCAAGGTATTTATTTGTGGTCTACTTGGAGACGGGCAAGACAACCGGTTGTTTGTTCATTTCTCTAGATGCCAGTTAGTACTAGTTGTAGGGAGTTCTAGCTTTGGTATTGCTTCTATTTCCTCTGATACTAGCATAGAATTGGACTGCACTTGATGCAGTGAGTTGATAGATTTTCTGCTCTCTTGCTACTAGGTGCAATGCCTATGCCATTATATTTCCTAAATTAGTTTCTGTTATTGAACTTTTTATTTCTCAAGTGAGAGTTACGGTACCATCATATTCACCATATCATTTACTTGTTACTATCGCTTTGTGCTCCTTTCCTGTCTGAGCGTATATCTGTGAGCTTGCGTCTGGCTAACACATGTGATTCATGCTGTCTCTTTTCTTCCCCACTTAAGCTCGAAGCAAAGTGGTATTTTACTTTTGTGATCACGAGAGAACTGTGAGGCTTTCTTTTCTACTTGTGGCATATAAAATCAAACTCCATACTATTGTTATTTCAAACATGGTATTGGACTATCAGTGTGGAAATTCAAGTTATAAATATCGTTTCATTTTTTCAGAGCTACTTGTTGTGTGATGTTTCTGATTCAGCGTAGTATACTGTTCTGCAACAATGTATGTACTGCCTATTCTGCTTTGCTTTTTGCAGATGAGTAGTTACATATTCGCTTATACTGCTCAGACAGATTCAATACTACTATGCTTCTTTTGTTGGCCATGGATAGTACTTGTTTGTGTTGCCACCACCCAAAACAGCTCAGCAGAGGCTACATTCTGTACTATTTCAGTTCTGTCTTACTGTTGCCATGCTGGTCAACTATAGTGTTGAGCGATTCGCAAGTAGGAACAGACCTTGTCGCACCAGTCTGCATCATGTCCTGATGTGGCACTTGCTTCACATCCGTACATAGTTGTGCCAAAGATGTAGTGCTTCACCGCCACATGCACAGCTTCATGTTACATACACATGCCGCTTAGAGCATAGTAATAAAAACCGAACCGGGCCAAGACTCAACTAGAAAACCCATGGAAACAGTGGCCTGTCCTTCGGGTTCAGTTTAGAATACCAGTTAAGCATATGAACTGGAGAAATCCTGGTCTGACCGTCCGATTCAGCAAAACCAGGAGCAGTCAAACCACCCAAGTGTGTCAGGGTACTCCTCTTTTGACATTCTGCCAAAATTAGGTGCATGAGTGGGATTTGAAACCGCGACCTCACTCACTGAGGTCCGAACTTCATTCGCTACTAACCAACTGGACCTGATTGCTTTGTTGTATAACCCCAAATTGGGACATATTTGTACTTCCATGAACCCTGGTCATATCGGTGAACCAGTGGTTTGACCAATGAATCGATGAACTATAGCTTGGACCCTCACTCATCCGTCTTTTAAAACTACGGTTAGGGGCTTGGTACTATGTGGCAGTGTACCAAGTGGATTTTTTTTTGAGTGTTGTGAGCAAGGATGGATAGTGGAAGAGAAATGGAGACATGAAGGAGTGGGGCCTGAATCCTGACTCCTCCATCTTCTAAAACTACGGTTAGGAGCTTGATACTACGTGAGTATCAAGTAAAGTTTTTTTTTGAGAATTGTGAGGGAGGGGATAGTGGGAGAGAAATGTAGACATGAACAGGCGGGTGGTGTTATACTATACATTCTTCGACCTTTGGTTGGCCAGTATGTCTCGTTTTCCTGGCCTTCTAATGATATTGCTTTTGAATGCTTGCTTATTGGCCACGGCTATGATTCATGTCGGAAGGGTCTGTGTGAACACGTGCGTGTAATAGAGCTGTGAACTAATGGATTATATTATTGCGATTGCATAAAAAGCATCTCGAAATGGTAACCCCAAATGGGCTGGCACGACCATACAACATGGTTCCATCCAAGAGGAAAACCTGGATGCAATTGACAATGTTGGTAATGGAATATCTTGCTTGGACCTAATAGGTTTATTTATGGATAGTTTGGTAAAATGTGACATAGTGATTTTGCGGTAGGTAAGGCGATAGAGAAATAGATGCTATTATTCTATGAAAGTTCTATTTGTTTGCTGCTAAAATTGTTTTGAAAATAATCTTATCCCAGCAGGGACTTGGAGATATCACCCTGGTATAGGCACCGCTATTACTTATTACACCCGGATTCAACCAACATGGCTGGCGAAAACATGAACCAGATAGGTTGTCAGCTCTAGGTTTATGAGCCATGATAATTGCCCTTCTGAAATTCGAACCACAACCTCCTGCTTGAGCTGGTTTATAATCAATTTGTATGTAAGAACATAATATATTCAACAAAATTAGCACATTTTAATTGCCTTGTTGCTTCTTAAATGTAATTATAGCTAGTAGTTTCCATCTATAGATTAGAGGAGTGTTTTGGGGAAAGCAGGGGCTCCACGGGTCAACATTGACCAACTGACGTAGTGACGTGACACCTGCAGGGGTGGTTGTAATAACATTGCCAAAAGGGTGATAAGATCCTAGTAGATGGCTAGAAGGCTCTGCCAGCCCTTGAAATGGCAACAATTATACCTTCGTCCAAAGGGTATTATAGGGCAGTAAATAGTTACTCTGTGAATGTCATCTTATCTCCACTTAACTACATGTAGTATATTTTGACTGGAGGAGAGTATTGTGAGAAAGGACAAAAGGTAGACGCTACCAAACTTCCTTTTGCGTATCCTCATTAGTTTCCGTGCGCAATGTTTGTTTAGGCTCACTAGTCCATATGGTATATCTTGATATCTTCATTCCTTTCTGTAGTTCATGCAAAATCATCCCGTCTCAGAAGATCAGTTTTCTTGTTCCACAAGATGATCTTTGCACGGTTACCTTTTCTAACATGTTTACAAAGATTTTCCTACACACATGTTCCATCAAGATAGAATTACTTTCCTTTGTTGTCCTTCATTTCTAATCAGCACTCAGAACTTAATGCGCTTGCGCGTGTGTACAACATAAAGATGTCATCTCTACAAATGGCAAACTTAGCAGTTGGTGAGCGTAGGGAATAAATGGATGAGCTGGCAGCATGCAGTAGACAGTTATGGGCCACTACATGGTTGTCCGGTTTTCGCTGCATATATGGCCCAAGCCAAACTAAAACTCATGGTCTTGGGGAGTGGAGGGGGCTCAGCTGTAGGGAAGCTCTGCCAACTGCCCTGGGGCATCCTAGGCAACTTCACGCAGTACCAGCTGGAGTAGCTGCCAGTAGGTTAGTTTACTAGTAACAAACATATACATTCTTTTCTTGCCATGGGCTCTTTTTTAGCATTGAAATCCTTGCTTTCTCATGGCACATGTGGGATTGATATATTTTGTGGCTTGTGGAATGAATTTGAGATCTTTTCGATTTGTAGACTATGTCATATAAAGTTTGTGACGGTTACATTTATTTTTGGTAGTTTTCAGCTCGTTGACCACATCCTAATTTGTTTGTGATCATGTCTGGTCAATGTGCATAATTCCAGGTCTTCTAAGGACTTCGCTGATGTGCATGGGCTTGTCATGCATGCTTACAACCCACCGAATGCAGATTCATTTGTTGATCATCTTGGTTTACACAAGGCATTATGTGTCCTTATGGGATGGGATTATACAATAGCCCCTGATAACTCTAAGGCATACCAATCATTATCTCCTGACCTTGTTCAAGCAAGTAGGGAGGACCTTATAATGTGGCCACCCACTGTTATCATTCGTAACACTGCCTATGGAAGGAAGAAAGATGGACTCTGAGGGTTTGGGGAACAAAGAAATGGATAAGAAGATTGCAGGTATGTCTATATTGCAGTCTCTGACTTATAAAGTGAACAGTTCCATAGTTGGTTGGATAAGTGCACATGAGAGGTTTCTTATTTGCAATCGATGTGCTTGGTGTCCATTTTTGTCACATCTATACAGAAAAGTACAGGGGAAAGGATCACGTAGAAAGGAAAAAACTTATATAGTGACGCTTTAATGGCCCATCACCCTGGTCCTTCACTTTCAACTGCAATATCATTAGAGCTCTCAGTTTATGTTAGGTCTATTAGAATTTTTTTATGTTAGGTCTATTAGAATTGAACATACACGTCCATTGCATAGCCCATCAAAATGATGGATTCGAGAAAATGAAATATTTTCCATTTTTTATGACCTCAATCTGCTTACAATTCCCTTGGGCGCGTAGCGCGTTACTGTCATGTGACAAGATTGACTAGGTCGACTGTTTGTGTCGAATAGCTAACTTGATATGAAGAGTGTTAGATTCATGATACTGCACTCTTGCAAGATTGATATCTGCAGGAGGAGGGGTGGTGGAGTATCTCATGTGTGTAACAGTGTGCAAATGATTACTGGTATCTAACTGTTCATTAGATTGATTCTGTTACATATGCATCCCTTGGGAAGCAATTAATGCATGGAGTACTGTGCAGATTGCAAGTTATTGCACTGTCCATGCAAAATTAATTTGATGTGGCTGTGAAGTGTCTATCCAGGTTTCAAATTCAAGTAGTTCCTGCTACATTCTGATATGCGAGTCTGCAAAGCACAACGTAGTCCCAGTGCGCGATGCTTCTTCGTGGCTGGTTGGTTACCTCTAAGCTTGCCACGCCTAGGCAACCCACACTTCTTAGTTGAGTGTTTGGTTCGTTACCACAGTTGTAGCTTCTTGGCACTCTTTATTATTCACATTGACTCACACATCTCAAATTGTTGCTAAGTGGGTGCTGATTGTTTTAGTAAGATTTAGAAATAGGGGAAGAGCAGGCTATAGCATTATATTTGGGGTTCATGTTCCTTGCTAAACCAAATATCTTATGTAGCAATGATGTTGAGTCTGCAATTTGAGAACCGGGCAGAGGCCTAGTGTTTGAGGTAGCAGTAGCTCGCCCAACAACCTCCCGTTGGAAGCGAATTTTGGAATTCTCACCAATAGTCTTCTTCTATAAAACAAACGCCAACAAGTGCTAGTACTTGGGTTGGTCTCATTTTTGTTGAGTCTGCAATTTAGAGTTGATTGTAGAGCCACATTTAGACATCGAGAAATAAAACCACATGAGAAGTTCCCAGTTATGCAACTGTTGCTCTGTTGAACACATGTTTATGGAGCAATGCCATATATAGCACAGTAATATTGCTGTGTGTCATCTATCTTTGTTTTCAGAACTAGGGTTTGCTGGTGGCAAGTCAAGTCCTTGTATGGAAAGGAAGGGCATCTGGGTCAGACACTTATCAAGTTTGCGAACAACCCAGCTGGCTTGAAGGAGGCAGAGCGCCTTGCTGAGTTCCTGGAGAGGCAAGATCATGGACGTGTAGGTTGGTCACGGGTACAAGCCACTCACTCTTTAGACCCTGATACGAGCCCTTTGCTGGTCGAGACCGATAACAGGGGTGAGAAGAAGAGGATCCTCTATGGGTACCTAGCAATTTCATCTGATATGGATGAATTAGACTCAGATTCGAGAAAAAGGGCTACCCTCAAGAGCAGAAGAGACTTTGACCCATCTGACTAGTCTCTTTAAAAAAAATACCCACCTTCCTGTCAGTTTATTTAGTCCGTGTCAAAACTTCTGTATCTTACCTTCAATGTGGATTTCATAGATACATCGTGCAGCTTTGTTCCCAAAATCTTCGAATATAATACCTGCTCGTAGGATGCTCATAATCGTTATAATTATTCCTGGGATTTATTTTCGGCGAGTTATGTCTGGCAGACATCCATTGCTCACCGATTGAATGATTATCTGGAAGAGTATAATTATCCTTCCAAATTGTTAGTTTGTTGTTTATGTGATCATCAACAGCCTCTAATATGATGTGTGACGTTTGTACTGTGGATGATATGGCAGTCCTTTGAATACTGAAATTGAAGATCCAATAGGCCTTTTTTGTGTGTATTGCGGGTTATATGTTGCTTTATATCCTTGCATTAGGTTGGTGCTGTTATATCACCTATTCTAGGGAATTGCCATAATCTTGGTGGTTTGTCGTGTTTGTATTGGTGGGGTTACCACTCTAGGCAATCTGTTGCAAAGATCTACATGATGGTAAAGCCACTTGTGTCCCTTATGGGCGAATGGTTCTTTTTAGCACATTTTTGTTCAATTCGTGTTTGCACTAGGAGCAGCTGTGGTTTGGTTCCACTACTTTGATAATTAGGTGCTGAAACAGAAAGGTTCAAAGATGATAGCAGAGCAAATCATGCACATGTTTGTCACACCTACTCCTTATAAATATTGAAATTTGGATGCACACTCAAATAGGTAGAGATTAGCTGAAGTACTAGATATCAGTTACATCTCAAATAGGTAGTATTGAGTTAGCACGGTTTAATATAATAGGTCAATGATTGGAGCAAATAAACAGAAATGCTGCATATGTACATGTTATGCAAATGAGTACTCCCTCCGATTCATGATAAGTGTTGCTGATTTAGTACAAACTTTGTACGTACTAAATCAGCTGTACTATATCAGCGACACTTATTATGGATCGGAGGGAGTAGTAGATATGGATTTTTCTTGCTTTCTGTATATTCCTTACTATACCTTTACACATCCTGCTTCTCTGAACTGGATGCTTGTTATTCCATTTCCATCCCGGTTTACCTGGTTCCAGAGCAGAAAATGTAGTGTGTTTGTGCATCTCCACTCTCCAGCAGGGTGCAAGATCTGCTTTTACCAGTAATCCTTGTTGGTGGGAGTGCAGCAGTGTTGCTGTCTGTCCTAATGCTCCTTTTCGGCTGTCTGTCATGTGTACCATCTCCAGACTCCAGGCCTGTGTGTGTGGTTCTAGAACAGAAAGTGAGTAGGAGTAGTTCTGGATATTACCCTCTTTCTAAATTTACAGTGATGTGGGCGCCAAATCTGCTTTTACAAGCAGTATTTCTTATTGTTGAGAGTGCTGTTCTGTTTGCCCACTGGGCTGTGCCTGTACGTGCGCGTGGCCGGTCATCAAAGGCCATTTTGTCGGGCGTCGCTGCTGGCCAGAATGGAAGGACCAAATGATCAGACACAGGACCTGGAGTAGCGTGGTGCTGGCCGGTGGTGGACTAGGTGTAGGATCTTGGTTAATGGTTATGCTGTTCCATGAGTGGATGCTGCTCTGGTGTTGCAGGGATCACAACATGACGCCGTGATGTCGTTGCTGTCTTGAGGCGTCTGCTTTGCCTCCTGGTTACTTAACGCATCAGCCACTGATCAAGCACGTAGGCCACCCGAAGAAGGAAGTACATATTTTGCCTGCATGTGATGTGATATGCTGGACAGGTCTGTGGACTTGGGCTCGTGGACGAAGTACGGAGTAGATCTAGGAACATTCTGGCTCTATTTTTGCTGTTGCGACTTCTTCTTTTGGGGAAGTTCTTCACGCTCACGACGCCATGGCAGTTGTCAGAGCATGATAAATTTTGCGATGCAACTTTTGTGGAAGCTCACGCCCTGTGGCAGCGGCACAGCACAATGTTGGATTGACCAATTTGCTGTTAAGAATTTTTCGTACGAAAAACAAAGAGTGGAGTTTGACCGTTCTTTGCCGTATGACTTAAGTCTTGATTTTCAAATAGCTTGTGAAATTAGATACAAATTGGGGAATCAGTTACTCTCTTTGTCAAGAAAAAGATGTTGGAGGTTTATCTGGATACACAGGCATCTAGATACATTTTGGTGTATAAATATATGCGGATCTTCACAAATCTTTGACTTTTTTAATCTAGACAATTCAACATTCTTTTTCGGATGGAGGAATTACATGTCTATGTTCGAAGCAATTATGGAATAAACCACACTTTAATTTGCTGGCTTGTGCACCCCAGTGAGACGCATGAAATTCGTCCCCTCCTCGAAACAAGCTTTGTCCTGCTATATTAATATAGCATGAAATTCGTCCCCTCCTCGAAACTAGCTTTGTCCTGCTATATTAATATAGCAACCATACAATGCAACCATGAGTCACGAAATGCTGGGTGACCCGCAACCGTTGCACCATCCGTAGCAATATTGCCATGCTCCTAGCACTGAATTGTTTAGGAGAGGCTCTCTATCTTGTTCTTTTTTTTATAAAGGGTGCATTGTATTGGACTTACAAGTTCACATCATGAAGATGATATACAATCCAAATATAGTCCACACTCAACATCTGCACTACATGTGTAGGGATGAGGTGAATTAGCAGACATCCGTTATATCTCGAAATACTACTGTCTCGGTACTAATCGGTAGCTAAGTTGCTCTAAGGAATTGATAGGTCGGTTGCAGAGCTACAGTTCTGTCTCGGTACTAATCGGTAGCTAAGTTGCTCTAAGGAATTGATAGGTCGGTTGCAGAGCTACGGAACTGAAATTTGGCATCATACTACGTCGTCTATCTTCTGCCACCGGATAAACTCTTATCGTAGACATGGAATTTTTCTCAGGAAGCCATGGACTCACAGTTAGGTGCTTAAACATATGAGGTTCAGAGATGACAACATAAGAATCATACGTATGTTTTGTCACACTTGCTCCTACTGAATACTCGAGCCTCAATTAGATGTTACATTGAAACAGGTTGATGAGATTTGCTGAAATACCACACATATATGGGTGGTAGCTCGGAATAACATTGTCTCGGACACTAGTGATTGATAGGTCAATGGTGGAGCAAGTGAAGTGAAATTTGGCATGCATACGTGTGTTTTCTGGCACTGAATGAATAAAGTCTTGCCGTAGACATGGATTTTTTTTCTGGCTGCTGGGAACTGATATACGCGTCCTTTTTTCTAAGGTGTTCCATTTCCTTCCCGGTTTAGGGTTCGTGGGAAAAAAAAAGTGGCACTGGCACATCATCTCCTGCTAAATTTACAGTGCTTTTTCGTGGAGCCTACTACTGTGTCTCCACTCTCCACCAGGGTGCCAAATCTGCCTTTAGCAGCGCTCCTTGTTAGCGAGGGCGTAGCACCCTCCGCTTGCCCACGCGTGGAAGCTCGGAATGGAAGGCGATTCTGTCGGTCGGCGTCGATCGCTACGGGTCGGCATGGAAGGATCAAATGATCAGGCCAAAGACCTCAAGTGGTGGCCGGTGGTGGACTTGGATCTTGGTGCCGGCCGGAGTTGGTCGCTGCTCCTGCTCTAGTGCCGCCCTCTGCTGTTGCAGAGATCGCAACATGTCCCCATGATGCCGATGCTCTCGTGAGGTCGCCTGCGCCTGCTTTGCTTTCAGGTTAGTTACGCATCAGGTCAGATGCCACTAATCACGTAGGCCCAGATCAGCATCTACTACTGCTAGTATTATGTTGCTTGCATGTGACCTGACACGGGGTGCCTCCCTGGGCGTCATGGACAAAGCAGATCATCCTGGCTCGATCGCGGTTGCACTGTCACCGTCTCCTCTCACTGCACCCGTCGCTCACAGGCTTAATTTGCTTTGCCCTCTCGCCGTCGCCACTCTTTTTTGGATAGGTTCGCCGTGAAGAAACGTTTTTATTTTTTGAAAAAAGGCGTCATGGAGAAACGTGAGTGGCCACACTCCATGATAGTAGTACGTACATCTTACTACTATACGGAGTAGTATACAGTTCTTTGCTGTCTGAATTTCGAACGGCCCGTCTCGAACTGTTACTCCTACAAACAGACGATCCTTCCTTCGACCACTCACTACGGAAGCCATGTGTGTGAGCAGCCTGTGCCTGTGCTAGCCCAAAAGATGTACTGCTACGGCGATTGGTTTTGCACGGCGTCTGTTTATTAATGCTGCTGCTGCTGGATCCCAAGCAGTGACCTCGCCCGTCTCTAGATAGGATCGGAGGACGTCGCTTTTGGGACACTGTGTTACTACTACACGATATATAGGACCAATCGCACCTGGCCTGGCGGGTTTTTTTGTTTCAGAAATTGTGGATGGAGTACACTCTGATCTGTACATGCATGGCCACACACGGTTCCAAACATGAAAACAGATTGAATCGTACTACTACTACTACTCTGTTTACATCTGCAGAACAGTAGTAGTAATGGTCACGGCGTAATTAACCACATGCAAATCGAAAATGATCTCAGATGCTCCAACATAGTAAAGCTAGCTAAAGGCCAGCACAGTGAAAAGACCAGTGATGAGATGCCCGAAAAGACAAAACGTAATTGCGCAAAGAAAACAAAGCAACACCGACCATTGTAGTTGTAGAAGCTAGTAGTAAGATATTCCCAGTTCTTCGCTAGCACGCTCTCACACTTTTTTATAAAGAGTAAAAGGCAACCACACACAAGAAAGCTACAAGCAGCCACAAAGCGACTTTTGTTTTGCTACTAGTAGGAAATTTCACACGACCTGTGTACAGTCAGGCGCACGATCTGGGCGAGCGAGCGAGCACACAGCTCGGGCATTTTTGCACGCACGCACGCACGGAAAAAGATGCTCCGGGAAGGGAGCTACACTACGAGGCGGCGTGCTGCTCGTCGTCGCGGAGGTCGAGGCCGTCGGCGGTGGTGACGGCGGTGAGGCGGAGGAGGAGGTCGGTGAAGGCGCTGACGATGTACCTGTGCGTGCGCCTGTCGTTGAGCGCGAGGTAGCAGAGGAGCAGCTCGTGGAGGCGCGCCCGGTCGCCTTGCCGACGCGCGTCCAGACGCAGCGCCGCGGACATCTCCACCATGGAGCGAAGGAAGTCGGCGTGCGGGTCCGGGGAGTAGGTCGGCACCGCCACCCCGGCCGCGCCCACCCCCGCCCCCGCCGTCGTTATCCCGGCGTGCGCCACTGACTTGGAGTCCACGATGGAATTGGAGCGGCCCGGGGAGGAGAGGAAGAACCGGCGGGACGCGATGGCAGAGGACAGACCGGAGTCCACGGAGAGCGCCGCGGATGACGGGCACTCCTTCGCGACGGACACGGCGACGTCGGCGTCGCCGGCCCTGTTGCCGCCGTCCCGGATGCTCGCGTTCTTGAAACGGGAGGAGGAGGAGGACGAGCGCGGGGAGGTGGGCGTGGCAGTGGAGGTCGACGCCGCGGACGTGGACGCGTCGTCCGACTGATGCTGCAGGGGCGCCGGCGCGCCCGACGACGAAGACGGCGGCCGCCGCAGCCGGGAGAAGCAGCCCAGCATGGCGCTTTAATTCTTGCCTTGATGTGTGGGCGCTAGCAGCTGCCCAGCTAGCTCGGCAGCTCCTACTTGGTTTTTGGGGAGGTAGTTGCGCGCGTCGTGAATGGGGCGAGCGAGTGAGTGTGCGTGCGAGGAGTTTATAGGAGAAGGGGTGAAGTGAGAGGGGTTCTGTGCTGCCTTCGAGTAGGAGTAGAAGTAGGTAGTGGGGGCTCACCTATTATTTGGACGTATCGAGTTCAGTGCAGAGCTGACAGTAGTTTGTCCAAAGAAGGGCTATAATTACTCTCCTACCTAATTTAACAGGTGGAGTAGATGCGGCTTCATTCTGCAGGGATTATACCACACTGGTCTCCAGATTAGGTTTGCCATTTCATGCCCGCAAGGCCGCAACTACTGGATAAACATAAATACGTACAGACAAAACAATTTTGGGACCCAAAGATCCGGAACCAACGGATCATCTTTAACCTCTAGAACCAGTGGATTATTCACATGTTTCTAGTGTAGTCTACTCAGTAGCTTTTTCTTGCCTAAAACATGGGTAACACATACAAGATAATCACACATTATTATTAGACAACAAGAAAACATGGGTACAACCTACCAAGACATGCAAACAAAACAAATTGTCGAACTCCGGGAACCAACGGATCATCTTTAACCCCTACACCCTCTCACACACCAAATACCAAATTATGTAACTCGAGGACCAATGGGGGTAACTTTTTACAGCCAATTGCTCGTGCATTTCTTACGGGCTATAGAGGCCCTAGGGATTGAAAGCGTGGTTTTTTTCATAAATTCGGAAGTTTAATAGCAATGAAGTTTGATCCGCCCCCACATGAGAGCTCTCAAAGTTATTTCTTGTTAATACTTTTCACATATAGGATATTCAAATCCACCCCCAAGAGCATATGCTCACGGTGAAATAAATGATATATGTAATGTAATAAAATAATTAAAATATCACTTGTTCAAATCCATGTCCTATATTTAGGATTTGTGGCTTGAGAAAATAATTTTGTTGCTTTAGAAAGCAACTTTAAAAAAACGAGGTTATTTTTCCAGGGCGGAACATAGATTTTATTTTGAAACTTTGCACCGACATAAAAGACATAGACATGTGTAATATATAGAAATCATTTTATTTTTATTTTTTTAATGATTTTGTTTCTCATCCTCATACTCGGCAACCAAAATGCTGTCCACTTCGGTTATGTGCCTAAAGTGTACAAGTGTGATAATATCGTGAGAGGTGCTATATATTTAGGTAAGGTGTGATATAAACTCATAGAAGTATTTTGAGGATCGATCACATGTGAGCTGACCAATTTCCACTATCCAATGACTGTATTCTCATGCAAATCAAAGGAACACGTGTATTTTGGCTCCTTGACTATTGCTAATGTCTAATTAGTTGAGTCACTCAACTCCCTATGTATTCTATACTTTTGGTCCTTCATCTGCCAAAGCCCTTTGCTTTAAAAAGTGTTAGCGGGGTATAGATTGGTTCCTTGCCTCTCAAAAAGTGGTGTTAATAACATGCCTTTTATCTAAAGAGAATGGTGGTGTGATGAGATAATGGTATGATGACATAGTGGTATAATCTTAAATGATACACAAAACCATGGATATGGTAAAACTTGAAATCTTTCCTTTTTTACAATTTATAATTATTCACTTCAAAGTTCTCTAATATTTAGAAAATTTTCTAGAATAGCCTCATATTTTTCTAATTCTGCAGTGTTTTTTCACAATTTATCTGTTCTTCTGAATTCTTCCATATTTTTCTCATAAATTTCAACCAAATGAAATTAGGTTTCTATATAAATGTTAACTTTGATTATATTATCTAAAAGCTTAGTTTAATAGAAGGTACCTACTTACCTATGAATATATACTTTTATAAATGCATGTTTTCCATTGATTTTGTTGATTGTATTTGTGTTACACTAATTGGACTGCCAAGGTGTGAGAAACCATATCTTGTCATCATCAGAACATCTTTTAGTGGGAAAAGGGACTAAATTTAGGTGGTTTATCACTTGCTAGAGCAGGGATAACTGTCGAGTGATCTAGGTTATGTCAATAGCTTGGACGTCACGAATATCATTTTTCAAATAAAACAAAACATGGTTTGTTCCTTCGAAAAGAATAAGATGGAAGATAATTACCCCCCCAAAAATAGGAAGAATAATTCAATAATCTTTTAGACGTCACTCTATCCATGAGGTGCATTACCCACGATGCAGTTGCCTAGAGATGCACAACTACAGAGAAACTGATATGCACGGTATAATTTCTCTGCCTCGTTTTGGCACTCGAGAGTTTGAAGCTCGAACCACCATAATGTGTGGGCTTCGTAGGAGTACTAGTGACAGTACAGTAGTAGTAGCTACTCCATTATAGTACACAGTACGACTGGTCCCAGATCGTAAACAGTTACTGTCATGTCGACCTGTCGAATTCACTCGACTGGTACACACCCTCAGGTCCAGTAGTACGTGCGCACGTCTGCTTGTGCGTGCGTACACTACACATATACTCACTCTGTCCGTAAATAATGTAAATAAGTGTATTTCTATCCTTATCCTAGATCAAACGTAGTAAAGTTTGACTAATTTTTTAGGACAATGTACCGATATTTATGACACTGAATTATTACCATTAGATTTATTTTTAAATCTAGTTTCATAATATGTCAATTTGATGTAATATATGTTTCTATATTTCTCTTACCGTGGATGCTTTTTCCAAAATAAGAGTCATACTACGTCATAACATGGTGAACCTAGCTGTGTTGTTTTGTTTGGATAGTACGTCTTGGATAGTACGTCTCGAGAGGCAGGAGGTCGAAAGTCCCCACAGAGCGCTGCGTGAAAAAACCCCGTCTCCCGTCTTGCTCGCCCTGGGCGACGGACGGCCCGTGTCGCCGCCCCAGCACCCTCCCTCCCCTCCTCCTGCCGTCGGTGCCGGGCCGTCAGGCTGCGCGCGGTATGGTTTCTCCCGGCCCGGCGGTGGAGGCGGGGCTCGCCCGGGCGGAGCATCTCGGGTCGCGGTGCCCCTCAAGTTGACGACGGAGGAGCCAGCTCCCGAACGCCGCAGGGCCCGATCTGATCGGTTTGGGTCCGATCCGGGCGAGCACCAGCCAGCCCCCGCCACCACGGCTGGGCTCCTCCTCCTGGCTGCGTTGCGGCCGGGTGCTGGATTTGGGCCGGGCGGGCCTAGATCTCGCACTCGTCTAACACTCTTGCTCAACTCCGTGGGCGGTACAGAGCTGCTGTGCTCGCCAGGATTGTCCCTCCGCGACCTTGCGGGTCCAGGTGACGTTCCTCAGACCGGTGATGGTACAGTTCTTCCGGGTGAATGCGGTGGTGGTGGTGCTACTTGGCAGCAGGGATCGACAGTGGCGGTTGATCTCCTAGTGGACAGAGAAGTAGGGGCTAGTGTGGGGGCGGCTTGGGACGACGGTTTCCTTGCTGCAGTACGGCGGCGGGGCTTCACGGATCCTTGGGGGTTCGGGGCCAAGAGGGCCTGGTTTGCCTTTGTGGCTATATCCGGTCGGCTGCCGCCTTCCGATGGTGGAGGCTTTTCCATCCCGCGCGCTATTGTTCAGGCAACCTCCGTCAAAGTCCTTCTTTTGTATCATACCAGACTTACTTCGTGTGTCACGGTGAGACGGCGGAGGCGTCTGCAAGACCGTGGTGGCGTGCGTTGGTGGGCGTCGAGCATGGTGGAGCAATGCGGAGCGTCCGAGAGTCTGTTTTTTGAGAGGTCGGGAGAAATCCTTGTCATCTTGACACAGACGCGGTGACACCTGCGGGTGCCATCGTCCTTCCTGAAGGGCGTCAGGTGTACCTCTTTCCCATCTCTCGGCGCGTACCGGGGGAAACCCTAGGCCTAGTCCGGGCAGCAGCGTCGTCATCGTCGCCTTCCTTCTTGGAGGTGTTGCTTGCGCGCGCCGGAGTGCTAGGCATGTGGTGGAATGTAGCTGGAGGGCGCAACGGTCGCGGGTCGTCCTCGTTTTCGTCGAGCCTCTATTGTCGGCTTTGTTTTCTCTTCCTTTTTCCTTTTCTTTTTATTTGTTTTGTCTTTGGGCATTGTGCTTCCTGGCCCAGCAACGGTCTCAATCGTGGTTGCTATATTTATATAGCTGGGCGTATGCCTGTTTCGAGGAGAGGCAGGAGGTCTACATTTACTAAATCAAAAACAGAGTTGTGCTTCCCCTTTGGAACTAATTTGTTAGAAGTGTGTCTTTTTGCGCTACTGGCAGTCCTACAAAATAAAAGGGATCGGGACATCATGGTGGAAGGTGATGTTCGGCTTTAGACCATGGCCACCCAGATGCATGACATCGCGCGTCGTGCTTCAACACTGAGAGTCAAAAATGCCGAAGAGGATACTGATGTGGATGTAACTGGAACCTAGAAGCTATTGAGATAGGGTGGTCTGTGCCGAGTTTGGTCTTTCTGTCCGGTGTTTCTGATATGTGGCGTTATTTGGTAGGCTGGTTTGTGTCGTAAAATTTTCATGTCGTCGTGGTGGGTTATGTCCTTGTGGTTGTCATCGAGACTGGTTGAACTATTTTTCTTTCGCTTTTCTTTCCTAGTTGTAAAAAGACTTGTTATTCTGTTATTTGATGGTAATGGTACCTGGCTTGTGGGAGTCGTGTAAAAAAAACCGAGTCATGCATGTAACATGGAAAAACACAATCTCCAACAAGTGCACATCTTGCTAATCTTAAACCACGACCACATGTCAAAGAAAATGGACGGGAATCCGACGCTACCGTTCGCGCGGAGGGGCGCACGCGACTTCAGGATAGAGTTGTTGCCAGCAATTTTGTGTGTGGACCCTCCAACGTTGCCACGTGGCAGAGAAAAATAAAGTTGTCGTCTACTAGCATACACTGCAAAATCCGACGAATCAAGATACTTTCGCTCTACTAGCTAGACAGCACCGACTATAAAGCATCATGTAGTATTTCAGTTCCATCGTCTAAGCACATCATTGTCTATCGAAAGCACAACATTTGCAACTTTAAGAGCTATATATCCTGTCAATCGTTGATCGATTGGGAATGTGTCCGAAATCAACATTATAGATATTGCTGATAAAAAAAATCAGTGTATCCCTCACAAAGTCTTTCACCATATAACCACTTGTCTTTCTAGAAACAAGTGTTTTCAAGAATTTTAAGCGAGCCAAACACGCATAAACTCCTTTAAAAATTAGTTGAAACGAAGATTTGGCGGTTGAACATATATTCACATTTTGTCGGAGAGATAGATACCACACGTCGGGGTGGCAACAATGATAGCCATGCGCTGCCGTACTGCATGGCGTTGTAGCTTTGTGTACCGCTGCTACTGCACACATCGTCCTGTTCTAGTACCGGTGGTAGACACGCACCTTACAAGAAAAACAGGAAAACAGTACTACAGGCAGAAAGCAGATCAGAGAGACCATATGTATGGCTTTGCGTGCGCACACGAACCTGGTTAGTACGCATGCATGCGCGGTTGATCATGGTTCATACGTATGATCTACTAACCCGGATGCAACAACACACAATAAAGATCTAAAGTGCAGATAATGCATAGTACTAGTACATTGCATGTGGTGTACATAAATGTCAACAAAAATGTGTCCCACGGCATGATTAATTATATGTTTGGCTATGTATTTTGTTTAGGGAGTCACTCGATTATTTGGAAGTCAAGCCGGAAATTTTGATTCCAAAATCGATTCCTGATCGAACGGCTATTGATTACACCATATTATGGGTTTTCTCATGTATTTCGTTTACGGTGTGTCTCGATTATTCCAAAGTCAAGCTAGGAAAATGTAATTCGAAAATCGATTCAAGTCGAACAACAATTGAGTACATGGTTGCACATTCTAAAATTATCCTTGTCTATCGAAAGCACAACTTTTGCAACTTTAAGAGCTATATATCCTGTCAATCGTTGACAGATTGGGATTTGGGAATGTGTCCGAAATCAACATTATAGATATTGCTGCTAAAAAAATCAGTGTATCTCTCACAAAGTCTTTCACCAGGTAACCACTTGTCATTCTAGAAACAAGTGTTTTCAATGAAAATTTTAAGCCAACCAAACACGCATAAAATCCTAGAATTGAGAATTTTTCGGCTTAGTTGAAATCGAAGATTTGGCGGTTGAACAGATATTCACTTTTTGTCCGAGAGATAGATAACACACGTCGGGGCGGCAACGATGATTGCCATGCGCTGCCCCGTACTGCATGGCGATGTAGCTTAGTGTACCGCTGCTACTGCACATATCGTCCTGTTCCAGTATCGGTGGTAGACACGCACCTTAGAGCATGTTCACTCGTCTATCCAGTACGCTGATTCAGCCACCGAAATTAGGTTCGGCCGCCGAAAATCAGCCAGTCGCATACCCAAGGATTTGTTTTTGTCTGAATTTTTGTGTGTTTTGGTCCGACCTATCCAGGTCGTACCCAGGATTCCGGGTACGCCCTGGGAAGGCCGGACTCAGCGAAAACGAGCGTGGGTCAGCTCTGTCAGCGAGATAAGGCGCCATTCCCGCCACTTCGCCGAGCTCCCGCCTTTTCTTTCCCTCCCCGCCTTTCCTCCCCATTCCCCCACTCCCGCTACTCCGCCGAGCTCGACGCCCGACATGCCGCCCAAGAGCTTCGTCCAATCCAGATCGATCCTCGGCGAGGGTCCGGCGGAGAAGAAGGCGAGGAAGCCGAGAGCGCCGTCGACGAAGCCGGAGGGCATGTCCTCGGCCGAGTGGGAGAAGAAGGAGCACGCCAGACAGATCTCGTCGGCCGATCGGAAGGACAGGAAGGAGAGGGCGAAGCTCCGGCAACAGCAAGCGGCGGCGGAGGAGAAGGCGATGGTGAAGGCGGTGACGGAAGAGCAGGCGAAGGCAAAGCAGGCAGCGGAAACGCGTTCGGCGTTGATGGCGGCGCCGTACTCACCACACTGGGGAAGCCAGGCGAGTGTCGACTCACCCGTCGGATTCTCGCCGATCTCTCCGGCAGCCAGAGAGCTGGCGATCGCCGGCAGAGGTACTCCTCGCCGCGATTTCGACGGCGAAGTTCAACCCAACATGATCTTCCTCGCCCGGCGCCAGGCTTCTCCTTTGGCCTTCGGCGTGGACATCAACATCCCCTACTCCGTCTCTCTGGCGTACGCAAGCCCCGCTCTGCGCCGCAGTCCGCTGCCTTTCGGCAGAAGCTCGGCGCCCTTCGGTGAGGCCGACGCACGCAACCTGTTCGGCGGAATGTCGGGGGCACTTTCGGCCGGCATGACGCCCGAGGCATACATGGAGGACCTGATCGCAACAGTCTCGGCCTCCAACCACCCCTCCTTCACGGAAGAGCACTGCCAACGCCGAGCATGGAATCGAGTCCCGGGACCTCGCCGACACCGACACCGAGGAGACGCAGGCCGAGCAGACACAGCCAGAGGACGCTGAGGCTGAGGTGAAAGGCAAGAAGGGGAACACGCCTGTGTCGAACGCCCCACACCGAGCTCGCTTCTTCCTCCAACCCGCGGCCTTCACCGGCGAAAGACGACAACGCCGGCACGCCGCAGGAGCCCATCCCATCGACCGAGAGTCATTTCCCCTGTTATGTAATAAAAATCTGTCGTCGAATTTGTGGGCGTATCTGTCAAACACCTTGTGGCCGAGCACTCGCCGGCGAGAACGATAAAGATTCAAATATATCGCCGTTTTGTGTTCGCCTGGGTACTCGGCCTGGGTAAGCGAGTGGAAAATACCTGCATCAAAACAAGTTCCGTTCCGCCAAAAAAGTCCGGTTTTTAGTTTGGGTTCGCCAAACGAGTGAGGATGCTCTTACAAGAAAATAACAGTACTCCAGGCAGAAAACAGATGAGAGAGACCATATGTATGGCTTTGCGTGCGCACATAAACATGGTTGGTACGCATGCATGCGCGGTCGATCATGGTTCATATGATCTACTAACCGGATGCAACAACACACAATAAAGATCTAAAGTGCAGATAATGCATAGTACTAGTACATTGCATGTGGTGTACATAAATGTCAACAAAAATGTGTCCCACGGCATGATTAATTATATGTTTGGCTATGTATTTTGTTTAGGGAGTCACTCGATTATTTGGAAGTCAAGCCGGAAATTTTGATTCCAAAATCGATTCCTGATCGAACGGCTATTGATTACACCATATTATGGGTTTTCTCATGTATTTCGTTTACGGAGTGTCTCGAATATTCCAAAGTCAAGCTAGGAAAATGTAATTCGAAAATCGATTCAAGTCGAACAACAATTGAGTACATGGTTTCACATTCTAAAATTATGCGCAACTTTGTACATATGTATATATATTTGGTACATGATCGGTGTGGCTTTCGACCCCAAACTTTTCCATGACGCCCTTCTTCTTGGTAAGTGATCAATACAACATTTTTTATGTATCCAAAAATTCTTGAAAAACATACAAGCATATATACATGTATAGTATGTTAGACCAAAAGTTCATTGAAAAAATATCTTTTAGTATGTGAGTGCACAAAAACGACAAATGTTGGAAGAAAAATGAGTTCATTTTTGCTTGTGATTTTGTAGCCTAGAATACAACATATCATCTAACAAAACTCTATAGATATGTAGATGACATGTGTATTATCCACGTATTTTTTTGTTTCTTTGAATGTTCAAAATACCATTTTGGATGTTTGTAAATACCGAGATCAGTGGAGCTCGGGAGCTAAAGCACCTCTATCGTACATGATACCCTATATAGTAATTGTTTTCTGGCAAATCCACTTTTGATCTTGGAAGCATATGGTACTGCCACCGGAAAAGAACATATTAAAATGTCAAAAAAAATCCGATAAAAAATTCTGCTAGTAGATATTGACAGTCTATGTGCGCATGCCAAGTTTCGAGGAAAACTTACATTTTTTATGTCCTGCATAAAAAAGATAAGAAAATGTCTTGTGAAGGGCTTTTTTGTAGCACCCAATTTTTTCTTTTTCCACATGACAGAAACATTGCCGTTTTCTCGTGAGGACATAGAACATAGAGATATAGACCAGACATTTTCTGTCCGATTTTTTGGACATTTTTTTAATACGTTTAAAATTTATTTAAAAAATCAGGAGCATATGGACATGAGTGCAAAAACGTCTCTTTCTATTTTCTATGATATAAGATGCATATATTTAGTAAAAAAATTGAAATTCACTAATTTTGAACACCCATACACCCACATATATATATAACATTTGTAGTATTAAATAAGTAAACTATGCCAATGAATTAATTTATGGTGGATCTAGTGATGTTGATTTGCTATATTGGAGATATTCGTATTTTTATGTAAGTTTATAAAACTTTGAGTATTTTATATTCCTTATACTTGACGCACGCACGCACGCACGCACGCACGCACGCACGCAGAGAGATAGAGTATCTGACTTTCCGTGCCAATGAGTATGTAATATTATGGGTCCCTTTGTTTTTTCAAAAGAAACTTGGAAGAGTCCCATTGATAGTAATTTTTTTCTAAGGAAGCCATTTGGATCAAAGAAAGACACCTCTAGAATTCCTATGGATTGCATATTCCTACATCTCTACGCCATAGGGATTTTTCAACATATTTTTTTCCATGGGGACCAGTATTTCTGTAGTTTTTGTCTGTTTTGCAATAATGTTCAGTTTTTTACCGGTTTAAAATGCTGGAAATTCATGTGTGTTTTGTAGCCATATATGTGATCCACAGAGGCCCTTACTTTTCAACACCAAAGATGTGCAGTAGAATCGTACTATATATACGGCCACCACACGATCGACGACGCACTGTACATGCTGTTTGGTCGGCCCTGTACATCTCCTTGTCGCCAGGCCACGAAGCAACAAGAGATGGAAAGCAACGCGCAACGGTATCTCTGCTCAGAGTGTAGCGTAGAGGCCGCGCACTCCTCCTTCCTTCCTTCCTTCCTTGCCGAAGAAGCACCCTCTCCCGGCCGGCCCGCCGGGAGGAAAGAGATGAGAGAGCTCTTCACGGGACCAGTACTAGTAGTGTCCAGTACCAGCAGTAGCTCCATCGATCGCCATCAATGGCCAAAACAGATCGCTGAGAGAAAGCTAGGCACGTACTATACCTGGGGCGCGTCGGGTTGTGTACGCGCGTACGTGTTCGCATGCATGTGATGGTCGAACCGATGCCCAGTCCCCGTCGACGCGCACGTGACGATCCGATCTCCCTTCCGGCCGGTCGCGCATCTCCATCGGCCGATCCGTGCGCCTACCGGCCAGCCAGCAGTAGCCGAGTCCGTCAGCGTCAGGTAGCTTGGGAAATTACTGCAACAGTAGTACCATTTTGCTATCGCTAGTGCAGCTTAGCGCTGCAACAGTAGTAATGTTGAGAATGTGTAGGTACTAGGTCTGATCCGTGGAGTAGTAGTATTGCAGCTATCGATGCAGGGTTATTGCATGCATGGGTAACCGGTGGAAGTGGTGGGCATGGCACGGAACGGAAAGCAAGCGATTCCAGGCGTGCATGCATGCTTCCATCAGCTGTAGCTGGGGCCTGGTACGGCCAAGCTGCGCATGCATGTGATGAACAGTACACTGCTGCCGTGTATACTTACGTGCGTGCAATGAGTGTCGCATCGAGTGATTGGAGGATCTCGCGATCGATCCATTCCTGTGCTATATCACGCAAGTGCCTCGCGCGATAGCTTGCTTGGTAGAGTTCCTATTCACTGCGTTGGCGTTGCCCGTTCCATCGGCGCGGCAGCAGCTGACGACACCCGCCTGTAGGTGCAACTGCTGAATCGCTGCCGATCGAATGCATGCGGATCTTTGATTATGGATTATTCTGTGCTACCACCTCCGTTCCAAATTATAAAACGTTTTATCATGTTTTTTGAAACATATGTATCTAGACTTTCATAATGTGTAGGTCCATTCGTTTTCCTCTGAACCTATTTCTAGATATATCTAATTCAGAAAAATACAAAAACACCTTGTATTTTGGAACGGAGGCAGTACATGCATATCGCACGTCATCACCGAAGCTTTGCGGCAGTCTGCAGAGCACGGCCCCTGTTTGTCGCCCCCCGAGCTGTTTCGTCCACCAGACAGGATCCGCCTCTCCTGCGATCATCATGCCCTGCCCCGACCTGCCCTTGCCCGCCGCCATAAATACATTTTGGCGTTCGTCCGGTCCGGTGCTGGGCTGGGCAGACAGAGCGAGGAGCCGGGTGCATGCGGCAGCGGCATGCAGGACGCGCGACCCATGTCATGTCACAGTGGACTTGGCCGCACGCGGGACAGCGCCGCGGGAACGAATCCATACGGCCATGCGAACGGGAGCACGCATGTGTGTGTGCATGAGAAGCTAGCTTCTGTGTGTGCAGTGTGCATGCGCTAAAATAAAGGAGGACACGTCTAGTGCCCGATCGATCGGGGATTACGCTAGCGCTCAATCGACCACTGACCACCGTCCACGAGAATTCCTCACGTACATCGCGGACGTTTACAGGGGCCGCTAGCCGATATTTTGTTCCCGTATCGGTAGATATTAGATGGACCTCGCAAGCTCTGCCGCCGGCCGCGCCGTTCTCTGCTGTTATTAGTAACATTCAAATTATGTACTTGTTTATTTTGTAATGTGTATATGGTTATGTATTCAGTTTGTTGTAGCCCGGGCTTGTTACGCCAGGACCACACACAACCAAACTCACAGACATATATCACATCGGGAAAAACCACGGACATTAACAACAAAAACACAATGAAAAAAGCGCAGCGAAACCATGAGCAGCACAAACAAAGGACGGACATGATTTTTTTTTGAAGGTTGTTTTCTTCTTTCTTTTATTTTTAATATATCTTTGTTTTATTACTTTCTTCTCATTTTACAATGTTCCTCTAACTTTTTTCTTAAAATTTTCACTGTTTTAAAAAATTCATTTCATTTTCCATTGACTTTTACTTTCTTTTATATTCATTCTTCATTTTTTCAATTTGTTCATGCTTTATTTTTATTTCCTTACTTTCTTTGTATACTCTTTTTTATATTAAAAACCTATGAATATTTTTTTGTGGAGCACATGAACATATTTTAGTCTTGTGAATGGTATGAACATTTTTCAACCGATAATTATTTTTTCGAACCGATGAACATTTTACAGACCAATTAATTTTTTTCAGACCAGTGAATATTTTTCAAACATATGAACAATTTCTAAAATTACATAACATCGTTTTCCAAACCCGTGATAATTTTAAGACCGATGACCATTTTTTCAAACCAGCGAATAATTTGAGAGTAACAATTTTTCAAACTCGTGAATATTTTTTAAAGTTATGTGAATATCTTTTTTCAGACATGTGAGAATTTTTTCCAGAAATATGAACATTTTGTCAACCTCGTGAGCATTTTCTTAAATTACGTTAACATCTTCTTACGGTCCCGTGAGTTTTTTCCTGACCTATGGACATTTTAAAAAATATATATATTATTTTGTGCTAAGAGAACAAATTTATTCTTAGTTGTAAACATTATTCATGTTCTCAGATTAAATATTTTCTATAATTGTTAAGCAATTAATATATAATATATGTATCCTTATTAGCTAATCTATCTTTCGAAAAAATATAAAAAATAAGGTTTTTGCTAGTTTTCAGGCGCCTGAGAATTTCTTAGATCTCAGTCACCTCTTTTGCCATTAGATTTACCTCGCAATTCGTGCAACATGGGATTAGGTTGTAACTGAGATTTTAATGAGTTGCAACCTGAGAATTAGTATAAATTATATAAATTGCAATTAGGTTGCAACTGAGAATTAACACAAATAGTAGAATGATGTCAGCGACTTAGACATAATAAGTTGACAGACGACTGAGATCAAGGCACTCCTAAAAAATAACACCATAACTGGTGAAGCGTAGACGCACCACCATCCACCCTGACGAGGAACCACTGATTTAATTTCTAAACACGCCTTGTCTACAAGCAGAGGATCCACACTGAGTAATGAAACAACCTAAAAGCAATGGAGCAACCAAAAGCCTTCAATTCAAGGAAGCTTAGATCTCTTTAGAGATATCAGATCGATCGAGACACAATTCGTAGCGTCGACGGAAAGTGGAGCGGCGGTCGCTAATATTTTTTCCCTGCACGATTTGGAAACAGCAAGGGGCACACACTAGCGATAGACGCTTGGGAATAAAACAGTTTGACAGCCGTACGACTCATTCCTCAATTGTTCAACGTTGGCTAAAAACGCCCTTGGTTGGAACAGTCCGAACTCTTTGCGTCGTCCTTTTTCTTTTTCTTGTTTGGCTAAGCGACTGATTTAGCACTCCCCGTTAGAGCATGTATAATGCAAGGTGTTTATGATGGTGTATAGAAAAATAAACCGTTTTTTCTTTTAGCACCGGTGCTTATTTATACTAGAGGAAGCTAATGACAAGGATCATGAAGCTTCGGACGATGCTACTACTGAACGTTGCAGGTCGACAAGGTCGCGTGTCCCTCCTGAGTGGTACGACAACCCTGTCTTAACTGTCTTGTTAGTAGACGACAGTGAACCTGCGAACTATGAGGAAGCGATGATGAGCCCAGACTCTAAGAAATGGCTAGAGGCCATGAAATCCGAATTGGGATCCATGAGCGAAAACCAAGTATGGACTTTGGTGGACCCTCCTAGCGACCTAAAGGCCGTTGAGTGCAAATGGATCTTCAAGAAGAAAACGGACGCGGATGGTAATGTTACCGTCTATAAAGCACGACTTATCGCGAAAGGTTTTCGACAAGTTCAAGGTGTTGACTACGACGAGACTTTCTCTCCCGTAGCGATGTTTAAGTCCATTCGGATTTTATTAGCAATTGCCGCGTTTCATGATTATGAAATATGGCAGATGGATGTCAAGACTGCATTCCTCAATGGCAACATTGATGAAGAGTTGTATATGATGCAACCCGAAGGTTTTGTCGATCCTAAGGATGCTGATAGAGTGTGCAAACTTCAGCGTTCCATTTATGGACTAAAGCAAGCATCTCGGAGTTGGAACCTTCGTTTTGATCAAGTGATCAAGAGCTTTGGATTTGTTCCAAATTGCTACGAAGCTTGTATCTACAAGAAAGTGAGTGGGAGCTCAGTGACATTTCTGGTACTATATGTGGATGAAATATTGATTATTGGAAATGACATTGACATGCTTAACGATGTGAAGAGTTATTTGAACAAATGTTTTTCAATGAAAGACCTAGGGGAAGCTGCTTATATATTGGGCATCAAAATCTATAGAGATAGACAAAGACGCCTGATAGATTTAAGACAAAGTACATACCAAGACAAAATTCTGAAAAGGTTCAGAATGGATAAGGCAAAGAAAGGTTCAGTGCCTATGTTGTCAGGTAAGATATTGATCAAGGCTCAGTGTCCAGCTACGGTAAATGATAGAGAAGCTATGAGCAAGGTGCCTTATGCCTCGGCCATAGGTTCTATCATGTATGCCATGCTGTGTACTAGACCGGATGTGTCCAATGCTCTTAGTTTGACGAGCAGATACCAAAGTGATCCAGGAGTGGAACACTGGACAGCCGTGAAGAACATCCTAAAGTATTTAAATAGGACTAAAGAAATGGTCTTAGTCTATGGAGGTGATGAACAGCTCGTCGTAAAGGGTTACGTCGACGCTAGTTTTGACACCGACAAGGATGATTCTAAATCTCAGAAAGGATACGTTTATATTTTGAATGGAGGAGCTGTGAGCTGGAGAAGCTGCAAGCAAAGCGTGATCGCGGATCTCTGAGAAGCGGAATACATGGCTCCGCAGAAGCGCCAAGTGAAGGAGTTTGGATCAGAACTTCATCATCGAGCTTGGCGTGGTTCCAAGTGCCTTGGACCCACCGAGATATTAGGTGACAACACGTGCCATAGCACTAGCTAAGGAACCAAGATATCATCCAAAGACCAAGCATATCAACTGCGAAGTTTCATATAATCCGAGATTATATAGATGGAGATCTGAAGATTAGCAAAAGTACATACAAATCTGAATCGCAGATCCATTGACTAAACCTCTTCCACGAGCAAAACATGATCAACACCTTAGTTCCATGGGTGTTAGATTGTTGCCAGATGTAAACTAGATTATTGACTCTAGTGCAAGTGGGAGACTGTTGGAATTATGCCCTAGAGGCAATAATAAAGATGTTATTATTATAATTCTTGTTCATGATAAAGTTTATATTCCATGCTAGAATTGTATTAAGCGGAAACTTTAATACTTGTGTGGTTTGTGAACAACACCGTGTCCCTAGTACGCCTCTATGGACTAGCTCATTGATTAATGATGGTTAAGGTTTCCTAACCATAGACATGAGTTGTCGAGTAACAATGAGATCATGTCATTGGGAGAATGATATGATGGACAGACCCAAACTAAGCGGAGCAATTAGATCGTGTCATCGTGTTCATCTTTGCGAAGCTTTTCCTATGTCAAATATTGTATTCCTTAGACCATGAGATAATGCAACTCCCTGGTATCGGATGAAAGCTTTGAGGTCATCAAACGTCATCCTATGAGAGGGTGATCATAAAGGTGTCTCAGGTGATCGGAAAGTACCTGTTGGGTTGTATGTATCGAGATGGGATTTGTCCCTCCCAAGTCGGAGAGATATACTTCGGGCCCACTCGGTAAACGATATCAACACCGCTTGCAAGCATGTGGTTAAGGAGTTAATCGCAAAGTGATATCGGATTACGGAACGAGTAAAGTACTTGCTGTGAACGAGATTGAACTAGGTATACCGGTACCGACGATCAAATCTCGGGCAAGTAAAATATCGCTGCGATCAAGGAATATATATATGGATTGATTGAATCCTGGCATCATGGTTCATCCGATATGATCATCGATGAATGTGGGAGTCAATATGGGTTACATGCATCTGCTGATTATTGATACAAGATCATGTCCAGATATTCTCGAACCCAAGGGTCACACTTAACGTGTCTCACGCCACGATAGATTGGATAATTGGTTTATGAGTTTTGTTCGAGTCCTGGATGAGATCCACGACGCC